>BPLR01014818.1:0-88277 GCA_021605095.1 Caerostris extrusa | reverse complement strand
TTGCATCTTTTCATTTTTCAAAATAGATGCTATATCGTATTTGACATTCTATTTAATCCATTTTATCAGCAGCACGGGATTTTTATCACTTCTAATTTTACATTCTACAAAAGTAATTTTATTTCTTCAAACAACAATATGTTTATTAGAAATCCAATAAGCATTCAACTGCAACGCAATGAAATAAATATTTCTAATGTAGTAGAAATCAATATTAAGGAAATAGAGGTTTTTAAACACATTTTCATGAGAATTATACTCTATGTTTCTGTAGAACTATAGGGCTTTTAAATCAAAACTGAGAAGACTTATAGTATAGAATCTAAAACAGAGAAGACTCACTCATAAATATAATATACTACATAAATATCATCAAGTTATTGAATGCCTTTTGGGTGGTATTCCATAATAATGTTATCATCATTAAAAGAAAATCAGTTTAAAATTAAGATCAAATGATTTGTTCTTTCTTGTAAATTGTCATTTGCAGCAACACGTGTATAAAATATTGTGCCAAAAGCACATGAGATTGCTTTTGATCAATTTTAAAAAAGATGCATAATTAGATGATGATAGATTTAATTAAAAAGATGTTCCTTACGTTAAAGTCTCCTTTATAAAAATTCTTAGAGTACACATCTTTGATAGTGGTGGTTCACTGTTTGAGAACTTCTGCCATATTTGAATATATAGTATGCAATTCCGATTTATGAATGTTTTCAACTAGCTTGAAATTAAAATGAACTGCAATCAAGGAAAGAATTCACAATAGAATACTTAAAATAATTTGTAATGCAACACGTCGATCTTGAACAATATTTTTAATTTTTTTCTTTTTTTTTTTTTTTAAGCAAGAAGAAAAATGTTTTGACTAGAAGAAGGCCTTCAATATAGTTGCTTCAATCCTTTCTGATTTAAGGACCTAAAATAACATAGATACTAAACTTCCCAAGCAGCTACAAAATTTAATTAACGAAGAAGCAGTTTTTTTGAGTGCCAGGGTTGAATGGTACCCATCACTAAGCATCATCTAAGCGCTCTATGGGCGATGTAGAAAGAAAACAGTCATTAAATGTCGACCAAATTTTTATTTTCTGTTAAAGTACCTCGTACCATTACGAGTATTACCTTTATAGAAATTAGCTATCTATTCCAATGCAATACATGTAATGACATTATATCAGTCTCTAATTCTGTGTAGAAATTAATCGATGCCCAATGCTAAACATATACTTTGTATTTACTCATGATGTTGGCCGGTAAAACGAAAAATATTGATAGTAAAAATAAAAAGACATATATTACGACAATAAATATTGATGAACGAATATACACCCAAATAATCGTGTATAATGATAGATTAGTTTGAATCCGAAACTGTGTGAATTGGTTTATCTCATAGTTAATTTATTCTTTCCAGTAAAAAATACAAGTAAAATCATAATAAGATCATCTAAAATAGTTTGTGTAAAATATATGTGGTTTAATTTAATCACTAGTGGCTTTCCAGCCGGCTGTATTATTTATGAGGCATTAATAAAAGATAATTTCTCTCTTGAAACTTTTCATCAAATTGACCAAGTTAGAGTCCGCAAGTATCCGATTTGAAATGTAAGATTTGAAATTGTCAGAAATATTATTGATGATTATTTAAGTAAATGCAATGACCATATCACTAGAACATTTTGTCAGAGTGTTTGTCAAATTATGTTAGATATAAAAGCTGTACATTAAAGGGAACAGAATATATGACCTTGAATAAATCTATTTATATGTCCATATTATTCATGTGCTTATTCTCTAATCACAGGCTTGTCTGGAAGAAAAGAAAAAATAATATCAATTTTCACTATTACATTTCCATTATGTACTTTATCACATTTATTTAAATGACTTACAAATAGTAATTCATCTGGCCATGAAAATAGTTTGGCCGGGTTATAAAGGCTAAAGGTTAAACAGTTTCATGTTTTAAAAACCTGTATGGCTTTAAGATGAAGCACCATAAATTTTGAATAATAAACAAGCTAATTTTGTTATTGCTAAATAATATGTATTTAAAATTAATTATATTTTTTACTGAGTACAGACAGTGGCGAGTTGGTTAAAAATTTCGGGTCTCCCAACCCTGAGTCGAACTTTTTTATCAACTCCAACTCCTAACTCCTAAATTTTAACCATGATTTTATGTACTGTTTATTATTTTAAATAATGGTAAATAATGAATTGTGAAATAAATTCAATGACTTTTATTGAACTCAAACATCTCTAAAAAACAACTTTGGTATAACAAAGTATTTTTATTGAGTTGTTCTAATAGTTGCTGACATTTTATAAAATGTATATCTACCGATATAAAGTTAAATAAGCTTCCTATATATAATTTTATTTCTTATTCTGTATTCTGTCTAATTGTATATTTTGTTCGCATATAGTTTTTTAATTTTTAAGAAAATTTTGAACAGATAAAACACTGAATCACACACAATATTCATCGTTTTTTTGGATGAATATAAATTTATGCATTCACCGACACAAGCAATATGAAACATTAATGGTATATTTGAGAATGATACAGCGTGCATTAATTACTACAATTCTGGAAAAAGTAGCATTTTTATGAGTTGGATTTTTAAACTGACTCCTGAGTTCTTCAAACATGTCGACTCCCACATCTGGACACAGATAAATATTATATATTTTACTTTGAATACATACAGCAAAATTACTGAACACCAAATCAAAGATTAAGTAAGCTTTATGTCAAAAATTTAATTTTACTTTGATAATATTACGATTATAAGAATAAAATATTTTTTTATCGTTCTAAAACCAGAATTAATTATATCAAAAATCGGGGAAAGTAAATATATAACTAGGAATTAATCCTTGATCTTTTCAAGATTAAAATTAAAAGTTTCTTTAAAAAAGATTTGTAGTATATGATTAAAAATCTGAAAGTTAATGAGGTTTTAAATTATAATTAAATAATTATTTTTAAAAATGAAATCTCATAAGATAATTTTGTATATACGGGATATTCTGAAAGTATTTTCATAAAAAAACAAAAATAACAATCAAAAATAATATTTTATGACAGTTATTAAAATACATGGCACTAATAAATGTTGATTTCACCCTAAATACGATCTAATACAAAAACCTGCAATATTATAAGTAATGATAATTAAAATTCTATGAAATGTAAATAGATTTCAGTTACCAATTGTTTACAAAAGGACATTTATTATTTTTTATGATATTAAGCTGCATATAATTAAGTATAATAATATAATTAAAAAATATAAAAAACATTTTAGCACCAGTTAACAATGAAATATAAAAGTATTACACAGTTTTCAGTAATTAGGTCGAAGAAAAAAATTAGCAAATCCAGCTTATATTTAAAATATTTATACTTCGTCACTTTGGAAAGTCTGTTGGTGAAGCAGGAGATAATAACTCTTCTGTGAAAATAAACACAGCTTTATAAAAATAATATTTTAATTAGAGTATCATTTCTAAACAATCGAAGCTAAGGATAGACAGCTGCTTGACTCATATGTCTATTTTACTTTGGAAAATATGTTAGGGATTTTTCGTTGAAAAAAAAAAAAAAATGAAAGATTAAAACATGGGACAGATTTTGGTGAAAGATTAAAATATGGGACAGACTTTCGTGAAGGATTAAAATACGGGACATCATCCAACTTTAGCTTAATAAAATAAAGTATCTATTTAAATATTAGACAAACATTTTATTCAATGTTTTTTAACTTATTATAGTCTAGATGACACGTGCGCTTGCGATTAAAGTGCTACTATGGACGCAAGATCCCTATCTGTTTAATTTTTAATTTTATTTCAACGATTTTCAATTATAAAAACGATTCGACGATTTTTATTATAAAACAAGCTCCATTTTAAAACTGCGCAAAACAAAGTAGATGGAATTTTATAGATATTGCATTAAAATAAGCAAGACTGTTTGGATCAAATTTAACTTGATTACAGGTGGTTTTAAATATGAACACACAAATAAATCGTTAATTAAAGACAATTTGATTAATCAAATAAATATATGATTCAATTTTTTGAAGGAAAAAGTCAATTTTTTATATGCTAAAATAAAATATGTTGAAACATATCCATTTAATCATTACTATAAGTTGATTTAGGTAATAGACAGCATTTTATGCATCTTAGCTTTCAATTTAAATGAATTTTCACAAAAATGAAGGGCAAAATATAGAAACATAGAATTACAGCTATAACAATCTAAATAATAGTTGCCATTTAGCAAATTACGGGCATTATTTTTTATTTTAGATTCAAATACAATTTAAAAGAATTATTTGTAATTTATATTAATCGAAACACATTATTTTGGATCAACACATGGGAATAAATGAATATATGTAGATTCTTAAAACAGCTATGAAATCTTAAATCATTCAACGATAAATGGGCAACCTATTATGTAACAATCTTATAAACATCCTTATATTTTAAATCATTTTAGCATTTTTTTTTCTCGCAATCCTTTGATGTATAAAGGAATATGTCCGATTTAATATTCTCTATGAACTTGGGAAAAATTATTAATATATATGCAACCATTTCTGAGATTATTTTGAACACAAACGCAGACAATTATATGTATTACGATATAGACCGTTATCCAAGTCACAAATTTCAAACTTCATTACTTGTTATTTAAAATGTAAAAGTGGTTTCTTTCAATAAGTATGAGACAATAAAAATTATTACATTATTTTCAAAATTTGAATGGTAACGTTGTATTTTCAATCATATTTATCGTAATATGCTGTATTTTAATTTAATAGATTTCAAGAGATGATTATTAGTATAAATACTTTCAAGCAAATTTTTTTCATGAAAATAAAATTAAAGTTTAAGTGAAGTAAGAAATTAAAAAGTTTTAAATAAAAGTATTCGAAAAGAGTTTAAAATATTTTAAATATGAAAAGATGAATACTAATTAATTCAGAGCAGATGTGAAAAAATAAAAGAAACTCAATTCTAATTTCAAATAAGAAGCAAAATAAAGAAACAAAAATTGGTATGTGATTAGGAAAAAGAAAAAGCAAATTGAAGCAGCCAAAAAACATGACGATGATAATACGGGACCCATTAAAAGAAAATATAACGTTTATGAATTACCTGTTGAGTTATTACCTTAGAAATTTGTATTAGATAAATTACCACAAATCGTTGATAAAGTAATAAAAAAAAAAAAATGTTGAAAACCTTACCTAATTTCTACGTAAATAGTTTGCTGTTGTAAATAAATTAGTCCAATTATGTTGCTTTAGCTCCTGTGATTTGTTGCAATGATAAATTGTTTTTATATGCTAATGCTTAATTATCCAATTTGAGTCAAATAATTTGTTATGAAGAAAGATAATATTGTCGTGTCGGTTGAACATGGTCACATCAATTGATATTTAAAATAATGAAGACATTCTTCTTGTCTAGTTTTTACTGACAGGTTTTTTCTGTTACATATATGATTAAATGGAAAAATTAATTTTATTATCAAAATATCAACGCATAGTATTTCTGATTGGCTGAATTTTTGATTGCTTCTTATTTTACATACCATGAAACAATTTAAGCACTTTCATTAAATTTGTGTAATAAATTAGAATAATTTATTGATAGTGTTTTAAAAAGTTTATTATAACTGAAATTTTTTTATTGTGTATTGAAAAAAAAATTTGTTTATTGAAATTGCATAATCAATAATTAAAAATTCCTTTTACTTTCAAATGTTGCAAATCATTATGATATCTAGCGATAAAGCAGAATGACACTATATCTAATGTCTGATGTACACATATTTCTTTTAAATGCAATACTATAGTGATTATTTTTTTTTACATTACTTTAATGTAAAAATTTAAATATAAATGTTGAGAATAATTTTATATAAGTATTTGAATATAAGGTTCAATCGAATTAAGATCCGAGTTGTAAGAAGAAAAGCAAATGATTGATGTTTTAAATTAAAATTCTGGAAATATTTAGTCCAACTACCCATTAAAACTTAATTACACAGCTTTGTAATCTTATTAAATCCCAAACTTATTACAAAGCCATTAATCATCAGCAGAATTAAAATTGTGGCGCCATCTATTATGTAATCTCTAAGTTATTTGTATAATCTGAAATAGATAAGGAAAAAACTAATTCTATTAACTATTCTTACTAAAATAATAGTTTTATAAATTATATTCAACAAATAAGTAAAATGTCAATAAAATAGTATTTTTAATTGTACAATGTTTTAGTATGTAGAATTTTATTAATTTATTTAAATTTATCGATAAACAGACCACTAAGAAAACTAATAACTATTTCGTAAAGTCTAGGTCAGGCCTTTTCTCCTCAAGAAATAAATTAAATATTTCTAATTAATAAAACGTTATTTGATTTCAAATAAATTTTTTTAATATATATGCATAGATATAGAAAACAAAATGAATAAATAAATAAACAATCAAATGAACCTGCCTTGTTAACTACTGAAGTTGTGAAAATTGTTTGATTTTTTAACAATAAAATAAATTTTCTTTTCTTAATTAAATGAAATGATAAAAAATATAAAATATTAGAATTAAAATTCGCTGATCACTATTTAACAATTTTTTTTTTTTAAGAAACGAGTTATTGTTGAATTTGGTTTATTACTATTATTACTTTGAAATTAAATTTACATTAAAATAACATAATTGGTAAAAACTTTACCGAAAATATTCGAAATCACAACGATATATTCTTGTAGAGTAAAATGTATTATAGTTACATTGTAAAATTATAAAGAAATAATATCCGAAACTAATTTAAACTTTTATTTTTTTCTTTTATTATCAGGAATCTATAAACTGATATGCAAAACAAATGCTTGCGCAATCAACAAAGGTTCGTAGCTAATGATAAACAATTTTTAATTTATTAGTACAAAAAAAATATTTGGGGAGATTAAATTCAAATAGCAACGAAAAACTACTTAAAATTAAAATGCTTTTTCAACTGTTAAAATTTTTGCAAATAGCGTTTTCTTGGATTAATTATACTCTTTAGAATTTAAAAATTAGCATAAAGTTCGTGGTAAAACTAATAAAAAGTATAAAGTTGAATATTATATTCGTGGTGCTTTAATTTTTACGGATATACTTTTTACGGATTTTTACTGACGTGGATAGATTACAACTAAAAGAGGACACATTAGTGTTTGAAGATCTTTTAAAAAGGGAATAGAAAATACATGTTTCAGCAAGAAACCAATTGAAGATCCTTTTTTGAAAAAACTTAAAGAAGGAAAACTTAAAAATTAAAAAGAAGGAATTTATTTTTATAAGATAAAAAAGAAAAACTATTCATTTTCTATTTTGTATGTAATAATGATCTTGTAAGATAAAAAAGTTTTATTGCAATATTGATTTTATTCGCGTTTTATTAAAGCAATTATTATATAATTACAAAAAGTTAAGTACACTACCACTGCAATCAATTATTAAAAATTTAAAAAGACATCTAGGAATTAATAATGTAGTAAAATTTTATATATTTAAAACAAAAATATTTTTAAATTACCTTTAAAGCTAGAACTGTATAAAATCGAATAACAAACTTATAATAAAAAATAACCTGCGTCTGTTAATTTGATAAATAGATTAGAATAATTTAACAAACATGTAAATGGGATAAGGATTTAAAATACCATTTTTAAATTTTTACTAATAATTTAATTTTTTAAATACTTTTCTTTAATTTTTAAATACGTTACTTTAATTTACTTTATAACTTTCATTTATTTACATTTTTGAATAATTCAATTCAATTAGAACATTCAACTGAAATATAATACTGTTGCCATTTAAAGAGATCATGAGCTAACTAATTATTATTTAATTATACATTTGAAACAAAATATCTCAAATTTATCTAGTTACAAACATTGAGTTCTCCTTATCAGCTTTAAATTTTTTAAAAATAATTTTATCATTGAAATAATTTGAATAAATTATTACGTCGACTAATTACTAGTATTCGAATAATTATAAATACTTAAATTATTTCGGTCAAATTAAACATTTTTTCCCCTTTCTGTGCGACAAAAATTTTAAAGTTCAATTAAAAGTTACAATGAAATTAAATATAGATAAATAGAAATTTACAAAAAAAAAGTTAATTCTTTTTTTTATAGGAATAATACTTTGATATTTTTGTCACATGCTCTAAAGATTTAATGTAAAAGTTAAGATAAGAAATTTAAATATTTACGTACAGCAAATTTAGAAATGTCTAATTTTATAAGTTTAAAATGATGTCTTATAAAGAAATATAATTAACGTAGGGGAAATCAACAATATAAAAATTTGTTAATTAGTAAAGTACCAATGATAAAATTAACAATTATATTCGTCTTTTTTTTTTTAACGAAGTATACGATTTTTTCTTCCATATTTATTAACATAAAAAAAAATAATAATAATATGCATTTTATAATAGTTACAATGTTAATCAGCAGATGGCAGCACAAAAGTCGAATTGAATTTCGATCTACGAAATTCACTACACATAAAATTTTAGTCATGAACTTTTCGAACTATTCGAGATCGGATATTTTCTTTGTTTTATGTTGATCTAAACATAGAAGTACCATATGCCACACGGGCAACGAAAGAAGTGATTCATGTTAAGCGCGTTAAATATGTGTGCATGTCTTGCCTATTTGTATTAGTTTAAATCAATTTATTTATTTTACACTTGAAACGCTAAATATAATTAGTGGAGGCTAGATACGAAAACAAAGGTTATCAAATGCAAGAAAAACAATGACTTAAAACTTGCCATTCGAATAAAAAAAATCGTAAAAAAAATTTTACATCTGTGCGATCAGCATTTCTTTACAATCGCAAAGAAGCACAAAAATCAAATTATTTCTGATAGATATGTTAATTTCTACAATCAGAAATTTTGTTTAGAATATTTTTTTAAATTTCTGGATGAATTGGATTTCTGGAATCTTTTAAAAAATGGATGAATTTGATGTTTAAGTATTTTTTAAAAGATTTCTCAAGTTTCTTTTACAAAGAAATTTACCGTTTCAAGATAATCATTATATCTATCAGGTAAATTCTAAAATTTTATCAGTAAATAAAAATATATAATTGTAAAATCTGTAAACAATAAACGCTATCTTTCATTAAATTGAGTTTAGTTCCTTTCACTCTTTTAAGGCAAATGTAATGTGACTTTATGGATTTACCAAAACTTGATTCATCTTTTTTAACCGAATATTTTGCGAGTAGTGAATGCTCATAGGAATATGATGAATAATAGGTGTGTTGTTTACCAGGGTAATATTAAACAATATTTTCATATGATACAATCATTAATTAGGTTTCAAGATAAGAAATATTGCTTAAAAATAATTCATAAGTGGCTGTATGAATTTGCTTTTTACTTGTGTATACCATGTACAGTCATTGACAGATAATGTGTGGACATTGCATATTGGAAGGGGGAAGAAATGCAATGTCTAAGGAATATGGGAGAAAATCAGTAACACTCCCTTAAGGCGAATGCAAGACTTTTTGTACTCGTTTTCCAAATTGCCACTGAATCTCCATGTTTCTCAAAGTGATGACATCAACGTACACCACCAACCATTTCGAAGATGAGCCTTCCTCCACACTAACTGAATGTATGAATCGCAGGCGACTGTATCTTGGGATAAAATAAATTATTCAAAATATAATGAAGAAAATAATCAAAATATAAAAATTTTATGGTGCATAATGCATTTCTTTTTTGTTCTTTGTAAACTATTTATCTATGATTCACATTTTATTCAAATTTACATCATAATTTCATTTCACCCGAAGAATCAATCAAGTTCATGAATCATACATAACATACATGCAAAAAAAAAAAAACAAAAACATATGTTGTTGATACCAAATTTACTTTTGTTAAAAATTGATAGAGATTAAATACTTTATCACCTTCTTCTTCATTGGCGCAACAGCCCCGTGGTGGGCTGACGCCGTCTGCCTCCTGGCAAATTACGATACAGGAGATATTTCCTTTTACGAGGTAGGGCTGTCAGCCCTACGCCCAATAGTTATGTTAGACCGAGATCTACGGTTTAAAGTGGATTTCGAATCACTACAAACACCCATGGAACAGCCGCGCATCGAACACGAAACCTATGGCACCGAGCGCTAGTCACTCGGCCATCAGAACCCCATTTTATTACCTACAATAAAATATTTCATTTAAATTATAAGTTATGAAATGCCTTGCAAAAAATATAAGAAATTTAAACTGATGGAAAGAATCTTTTAAGACAGAAATGTTTCAGCCAGATGATTATACTTGTTCTAATTAAATTTTATTTATTAAATGTACATAAAAAATTTGATAAGAGAAAGTTTGTAAGTTAAACAACATAAGTTACGTATTAAATTGTATTAGTCTTGATTCTTAATCTTTTAAAATTACTGAGCTTAGCTGATTATGTGTTTTAAGCATTAGTTTGAATTATCTGCAGAAATACGTAAATATTGTATATAAAAAAAAAATCATAAAATCTGTGATGATTTCGTTTCATTGTTTGTTTGCTCTTATTGTTCATTATTCTGAGCATAATTTTTTGATACATTCTTTGATAAAAGAATAAAAATCTTCAATAGAATTTTTTAAAAATAATCTATGTTCAAAAAATTTATCTGAATTTAAATAAACATCTCATTAAAAATTTATGTTAAAAGTTTTTCTCTGAAATTATTCATCAATTTTCTTCTGAATAACAATTAAAAGTTGAACTTACAAACACTTCTTGTGAAGAATATAATTAACCAAAATGATTAACCCATATAACATTATAAGTTATTATAAAATTAAAATTACTGCATATACTTATATAAATAACTTAAAACTTTTGAATTAATCACAAGAAAAATATTTTCTTTTAATTATTTGTCAAGATTGTAATATTTAATTTTTGGGGTTCAAATTAAAGCTAAACTGAAAATTCTATGGATTATGACTTGAAATATTTTGTAATAACTGAAAGGAAAAGAAAATAAGCTTTATCGTCACTTAATAATTGATCATACTGAACGTTCAGAAAATTAATTCAAGAACAATTAATTTTCTAGGAGATAAATAGCATGCATTAAAAGGTAAATATAATTACTATATGGCAAGGCCATTTTAACAACACATTGGAGACCTCAGCAAATTAATGCAAAGACGGACACATTACACATGTCAATCTACATTAATTTATACTACTATTATAACTAAGACAGTTATTAAAAAATATATATGTAATGCACAAACAAGAGCATATTAAACTTATTTAATGATAATTTTGTGAGAGTTTATCATTAAAGTCAATTTAAAGTTGTTTAATTACGATAAATTTTAAACTTATGAGCTAACCAAATGTCTACATTGAGATAAGTGATTTCTTTAGTTTATTCACATTATTCGATTAAGTAATGAAGAAAAGCATTGAACAAACTTCTCTTATAGCATTGGGTAAATATTTTTTATTCCCACAAGATATTTATTTAAAGATCAATATTTTCTCTCTTGGAATAATATTCAATATTAAAAATTCTGTAAAGAGCAAAGATAAAGTGAAGAATTGAATTTATTTTGCTTAACTGCATATAGCACATTGATTTAAAAATAAAAATATAACTTAATACTGATCTGAAGAAAAAGAATTTAAATAACTTGTTTTTTTTTTAAATTTCATATTTTTATCAATAAAATATTTATGCTACATCATTATAAAAATAAATAGTTTATTCTGGTAGTGGATCTTATAAAAGTTCTTTTTCATTTCTCGATTTGATAATAACTAATTGAGTTTTTAAGCAAATAATAAAGAGAACTTTAAAAAATTTTTTCATTATTTAAAACATTTTTATGTTTCATCATTTTTATGTATAACTTAATTAATACCTTTATATACAGAAATAAGAACATAGTAAGTATATAGTAATGTATTAAAAAAAATAAACAATTGATTATTTACCTGTACTTTTTGAATCATGTTTATTTATATTTTTTTATTAGATTCACTTAGACTTATCCACCTTTATTTAATCATAAGTTACATTTTTCACATAACCATGCCATGCAATCTAAGAGCTAACTAAAAATAATACTCAGCAATATTGACATACAGCTTTTGACATTCTGAACAAAGTGTTAAATTAGTTAATTTGCAATTCCCACCTAGATTTCAACTCTTACGGATTGCTAGTAATTTTACTCACTCAGTAATCACCAATGTTTACATAAGCAAATTACAGTTATTTAGTTACTTCTACTCTCTGCATTCTGTGGAAATGGGAAACAAGCCTAATCGCTTGAACATTGTTCCAACCATTCACAAGTTGCCTTCGTTTGTGTGATTGCTCCATGTGGTATGCTCTAATTTTCCTAATGACATACTCCAACAAAATTTGAACTTCTATAATCTATTTTTATTAGTCTATTAATATTCGTTAGTCCCTTGTGAGAAGTTTTAGGATATATTCGTATTTTAATTTGGATACGTTTGTAATTTCAAAATCCTTTTGACAGAGGTTATTTAGAGTTCAGAGTACTCAATTAATTACTACTTTATAATCGGAAAATATGTATTTCTCACTAACACAATTAACACTATTTTCGTTATGAAAAATTAAAAAATATCTCTTTCTTTATGTAAAAATAGTAAATAGTAAATAAAAAAAAATAGTAAAATAGTAAATAGGAAAAATAATAAAATAGTAAATAGTGAAAATAGTGAAAAATAGTAAATAGTAAGAATAGTAAAATAGTAAATAGTAAAAATAGTAAAATAGTAAATAGTAAAAATAGTAAAATACTAAATAGTAAAAATAGTAAAATAGTAAATAGTAAAAATAGTAAATGTAAATTCCTAACAATTTGGAACATTGACGTATTAAATGTTTTATTCTATTAAAAATATTATATTTTAATTAGTATTAAAGTTTTCAAATTTTAAATATATGTACATATCAATAGTTGTGTAAACATTATTTAGAATTCTATCTTTATTTTATCGCATTTCAACAGTGCTTTGCTAAATTTTGTAAACACGCTATTTTCAAACTACATTGTAATGAAGATTATGTCCTTAATTTTTTTTAATTTATGACAATGGCTGAAGATATGAAATTTCTAGAAATTTTAAAGAGGTGGAGAAACCTTAGAAAAGAAACTAGAAAATTTCTAGAAACTAAAGAAAAAAAAGGTTAGTTGGTGGGTAAAACAAAGCTTCTGCTATGTTTACTCACAAATAAATTATTACTCATAAATTTATCTATAAAAAAATTATAACACATAAATTTACTCATAATTCTTACTCATATGGCATAAATCTACTAATATTATATATTTTTCAAAAATCTCCTTCCAGAGTCTTCAATACAGTGTGAAAAAATGTACTACTTTTTATTCCCATACCAAAGTTTTATTAAGTTATCCTTTTTCAAGATTTTACGCAAATACAATTTCTTAGGAAAAGTATTTCGAAATGGTTACGTTCAGTTATTTTTGAGATTATCACAAGCAGTAATGTTAACTGTAACGTAATTTAACGTTCCAATAGTTAATTGCAATGTTAACTATTGGAACGTTAAAATAAAGAAAAATTTAGGAAGCTAAAATTTTAAATATTTCATCACAATTTTAAATGTTTCATTAAAATTTTAAATGTTTCATTAAAATTTTCAATAATGCATTTAAAAATCGATATTTTGACTAAAATTTGGTTTTTAAGGTTTTTATGATTTTTATTTTTATTTGCTCTTATAAAGTTAAAAGGAGAGTTAAGTTACTTGAAAGAAAAGTTACTCTATCTTAACTTATTTCGTCGGTTATCTTGCCCAACTAAAAAGAATAGAAGAAGAAAAGTATTTCGATAGTTTATGGGACTCAGTAAAAATCCAGAAAAAAACTATAGATCCGTTCTTTCATGTATCGTTTCGGCTAAGACCAGAAAATAGAGAGGAAAAGTAAGTTCAGAATGTTATCATAAAATGTTACAATTGGGGATTCAATTTTTTTCTCAGTATATACATACAATCACGGATATCTCATTCTCATATTCAAAAGTAAAAGACAAAAGTTAGATTTTTCGTTTCTAAGATTGTAGACATTTTTTACGGAGCAAGACAAAATAGTTGTTTGTTTCTTCTTTTTTTCTCTGTGATTTCGAAGAGGACGACAAAAACATTCAGCTTTATTTCTATCTTTTTTTAAAGAAAGAGGAGAAAACACGAGCGAATTCGAAAAGTTAATCAATCAATACAAGAAGCTTTTTAACGATATTTAGGCAATAAATAGCATGTATTGTCTGAAACTAAGGAGACAAAAAACTGTCTTTCACCTTTAAATTTCTGGCAACTATCTTTCATTTCATGGCAATACTTATTTTGAGACTCTTTAACGATATTTAGGCAATCAATAGCATGTATTGTCTGAAACTAAGGAGACGCAAAACTGTCTTATACCTTTAGAATTTCTGGCAACTATCTTTCATTTCATGGCAATACTTATTTTGAGACTCTTTAACGATATTTAGGCAATCAATAGCATGTATTGTCTGAAACTAAGGAGACGCAAAACTGTCTTATACCTTTAGAATTTCTGGCAACTATCTTTCATTTCATGGCAATACTTATTTTAACATATTTATTTTTGCACCATACATTTGTTAAGCTACGTTGTCAAATAGTAGTCCGGAGAAATTTTGTGACTAATTAAAAACTATAACAACTTTAGAAAATTAACGTTATACGATAAGTTATTATCCGAATTGTATTTATTATATTACATATAATATTGATGCACATATAAAATTTAAATTTTGTAATGTCTTAACTACATTTGTTAAAAAAATATTTTAATCAAAGTAAATATATGTTGCATGTTCCTTAAATATAAATCATTTGTCACCATACAAGTAACAAAATAATGAAACAATGTGACAAATGATGCAGAGAGTCAGACAATTCTGAAATGTTATTCTGACAGAGAACGAGTTTGCTTTACAATGGCAGGGAAAAAAGTGAGTTTCCCGCAGACTTCCAATACGTCTGACATATGCAAGCATTCTTGATGTCTGAAACTCATATACTTGCGTGTGTGAAGTACATAAGAAGAGATATGACAAGCTTACAAAGCAGCGAATCTTGCATTCATAGCTATGGTGGTGTTGGAATAGTTAATATGCTCGCCTCAAAATTATAACAACGAAAGTTCATGTAGAAAAGAGCAGATAAAGTAAACATGGCAGAAAAGTGAAAAGCTCTTATCATGTCAAGATTACTTAACGAAAGATGTGAACATGGTCTAAATTCAGAATAGAAGAATGCTGGTTTGGAATTTATAATACGAATCTTTTCAACCTATGATAGACGTCAAACATGAACTTAATAGCCCAGGTTTGAAATCTGTATTAAAGTTTGATTTCTTATTTTAGTATATACCTGTTATCCAGAAATGTAACACAGACAAGTAAAATGTTAAATAAATACAACGGCCTTCATAGAAAATTAAGATAAATAAAATTAAAAAAATATTAAATTAAAAAAAACAAGTAATAATAATAATAAATAACAGTAATAAATCAATAAATAATAATAATAATTAAAATACAATAATAAATTATTAAATTAAAAATTTATTATAATTTTTTAATAATAATAAATTAAATATTAGAAAATTAAGATAAATAAAAAAAATTCATGAGTATATTTCTATCATAAAATACTGACTGCTAAAATATATTTCCTTAAATGATACATGAATATATTTTGATCATAGAATACTGATTGCTAAAATATATTTTTTAAATGATACATGAGTATATTTCGATCATGGAATACTGATTGCTATAATATATTTTCTTAAATAATACATGATATATATTTTGATCATAGAATACTGATTGCTAAAATATATTTTCTTAAATTATACATGAATATATTTCGATCATAGAATACTGATTGCTAAATGCTTTCTTAAATGATACATGAGTATAATATGATCATAGAATACTGATTGCTAAAATATATTTTCTTAAATGATACATAAATATATTTCGATCATAGAATACTGATTGCTATATGCTTTCTTAAATGATACATAAGTATATTTCAACTGTAGAATTCTGATTGCTAAAATATATTTTCTTAAATGATACAGGAGCATATTTCAATTATAGAATATTGACTGCTAAAATATATATTCTTAAATGATACATGGATATATTTCTATAATAGAATACTGATTGTTTAAATATATTTTCTTAAATGAATCAGTTTAGTGCGTTTAATTTGCAATATTGTTTCTTACTATATTATAAATTTAATTTTTATGGATCTGTAGGATATAGATATTGGTTTTTGTTAAGATACTGTGATTGTTATACATAAAAATACGAGATAAAAAAAAAACCAAGAAGTGTACATGTTGTAAAAAAAAATGCACCATTCAAACGACTGTATTTGATCAAATTTCATAATTTTTTTACTGCAAAGGGACCTTTTTTATTTTCTGCTATTATTATGCATTAGAAAACAATTAATTCCTAGTTAATGTTTCAAAATTAAGCTATGATACATTTGCTAATTATTCTTTCATAAAAACACACTGGAGATCCTTTTTTTATTCTTTAATAAAAGAGATTAGGAGTTTGTCATCTTATTTATCATTCCAGATAGTAATTATTAAAATGTAATTCAGATAAAAGAATTACTAAGGAATGTATGTAAACAAAGGCAGCTTTAATCGAACAGGAAAAAAAAATTAATAAAAACAATTCATGATGAATAAAATGCATTCTTAAAGAAATGAAGCAATTTAAAAATGTTAATCTAATTCTGATACTTTTGCTCATTAATGATTACATAAAAACGTTATTATCCTTACGCTTTCAAAATTAATTTCATCATACTTCTACATTTTTTAACCGATATTTTCTTTTTCTGATTATTTGGAGAGCTATTTGTCTACGATCGCAAACTTTCCTTTTATTTAAAAACTTTCCAAAAGCTTTTTTTTTTTTTGTTGTAGTTAATTATCTAATTTTTTTGTGGATTTAAAAATATTTTTTTTGCTTCTTTGAATTAAAATTAACTGAATTTCGTTTCTATCAAAAGTAAGAACAGTTGAACTGGGTTTTTTTAATGATGCAAATTTTCTTAAAATATTAAATAAAATTATGAAAAATTCAATTCGTGAAAATACAGGCAACTTGGTCTCAGTAGCTTCTCAGGCTTATGATATTTTTCTAGAAATATTTCCGTGATGGCTGTATTTTACGTAGCTGAAACGAAGAAATTTTAAAGTGTTCATTAAAATTTTCATATTTTACACAATAGCACCACTGCATGGAATATTATACACAAAAAGTCAAAACAAGCTGCAATTTAATGCACCGAATTTTGTGCATTAAATTTACGCCTTTTTAAGTCATTAAAAATGAGGATAAATATATATTTATGTATGCTAGAGAATTTTTTAATATATGCACAAGGTTTAGTCACATAATAAGTAGAATTTATGTATACTTTGTGCGAAGTGTTAGGTAAAATTACGCACTGCATTGTAAAATTATAGGCTGTTTAATAAATTTTGGTTTAATCAAATTTTTATTTTATTATTTTATTCCCTTACAACTAAACGTTCCCAGTAAAAAACCCATTATAGTACGATAAACTGCATCATAGTGCGATAAACTTTAATATTAGATATCATATTGAAAATAAAGTTTTTTAAAAATATTCTTCTAAAATATAAATTATTCTGTTTTATTCATTTTGATACCTAAGAAAAGTGAAAAAATAATAATTCAATGAAAATACTTTGTATAATTTATTCAGTTATTTGCGAATGAAATCACAAATGTTTGAAAGACATGTTTATAAACTGTTTCAAACAGGTTAAGAAATTGTTACAGAATTAAAAAAAAAGAACTGAAAATTATGTTTATGTTGATCAATATTCGATGTCGAGAAATTCATCAATATTCTTCCGAAGTTTACAAAAATTAAAAAATTAAGATAAATTAAAAATCATAAAATCTTTTATTTACAGTTTTTCAAAGAATACATAAAAGGGGATCGAACTCAAGATCTATAGTACTTTTCATGTTTAACAACTTTTATAAAATAATACCATACAATTTAGGCTGTTTCTAAAATGTTGAAAAGACGTGACCTTTAGTTTTATATAACCAAAGAAATGGAATAAGTAGATTTTAATGTGTTCTGTACTAATAGAAATTATCATGATGACATATTTTGAAACAATTTTAGATTTCACAAAAGAACTATTCTTTATAATTTCAGAGTTAGCAGTATAATTCTTGTTGGATAGAATGTTGCTGTCAAAATTTTAACTCTTACATTTCCTTCAACATTCTGCTCGAAAATCATTATATCCTAACTTACTATCACAGCTATAAATTTAAAAAAAATCTTAAAAATTTTCTTTCAGTTTGCAATTTAAATTAATTCCCCAATATTTTTAGAATTATATATTAACAGTATTGTTTAGTTAAACTGATATGAAAAAAAATATGTAATTTCAGATCCATAACTTCATTTTACTAGAAAATAATTATTCTAGATTTGAACAACAATAATTGAACGATTATTAATTGATCTATCTTTATAAATATTTCTCCATAAAATAATAAAAAAATTTAAGCAATTTAAATCATATGTAAAAAAGTGAAATTTTTTTTTCTCTTATTCAAATAACTAAATTGTAGAGAAAATTAAAAATTTATTTTTAACATCATATGTAGATAAATATAGTTGATGACAATAGAAAAATTATGGCTTTATATTCTAACATTTGAATTTCATATCTTTGAGTTAATTTTGAAGCCAAAAGAGGAAATACCTCAGAAAAAAAGAAAATACCTCAGAAAACTCAAATATATCAATAGCTCCATAGCTTGGGAAATAATCTCTAAATATGAGCTGAATCTTAAGAACTGATTACTATGTAAAACAATTATTATGTAAAAAAAAAAAATTGAAATTTTTTTTTTTTTTTAATTCAAATAACTAAATTTCCTTTATCGATATAACCTTGATGTAGATAAAATTCATCTTTAAACATCATGTGTAGATGAATATAGTTGATAACAATACAAAAATTATGGCTTTAAAACCTAATATTTGAATTTCATATCTTTGAGTTAATTTTTAACTCAAAAGAGAAATTATGTCATAAATACCTCAGAAAACTCAAATACGTTTCTAGTAGAAATAGCTTCGAAAATAATCTCTAAATAACAGCTGAATCTTAAGAATTGATTACTATGTAAAACAATTACTATTCCAAAAGTGAGAGTTTTGTTCTTTAATTCAAATAACGAAATTTTATAGATGGATATAACCTTGATGTAGAGAAAATTCATCTTTAAACATAATGTGTAGATAAATATAATAGAAAATAGACAATGACAATGAAATGACTAGATGACGATAGAAAAATTATTGTTTTAATCCTAACATTTGAATTTCATATCTTTGAGTTAATTTTGACGCCAAAAGAGAAATTCTGACTTAAATACCTCAGAAAACTCAAATACGTCTCTGAAGCTATAGCTTCGTAAATAATCTTTAAATAAGAGTTGAATCTTAAGAATTGATTACTATTTATCTAAGACTCATTATCGTCGAGGGTAGCTGTCAAGTCCGCCAGACAACTGGACAGGGCGAATTTATTTCCAAGCTAAAGTCGTCCTCAAGGATGTCCTCTTACACTTCCGATATCTTTCTATAATTAATTCATTGGAAGCTCATATCTTTCGCGACATTAAAATAATTAGCCATCTGTTTTAGCGCTGCCGGGCAGCAGGGCAACTTTTCTCAGGCGGAAAGTGTCAGCGAAATTACCGAAATCTAACGCTCCGACGCATTTTAATGAGAGTAAATCTTTTCTAAATCACTGATTACGCTTTCACTATTTGCGAACTGTGTTTCCTTCGCGAAGTCTTTTACTGATGACTTGTTTATTCATCCAACCCTCTCTGGCTCTGGGCAGGAAAAGGTCCCTTTTCTTCAAAGCGTTTTTCAGGTCACTAGTTTTAAAGTATTCCTGAATGCTTTAGAGGGACAGAGGACAATTTATTATCTTTGATTGAATTTACAGTCCATTAAGCACTCGCGAAGTACCGAGGGAAAAAAAAAGGAAGAGGGGATATATATACTGCATATCATTGATTTTTCTATCCCTGGTTATAAACTAAATCCATTATTTAGATGAGGGGAATGGATTTACTTAGTTTAGTATTCATAAGCGGTGGATATTTCAGACCATAAATGATTAGAATATTTTTCTTTCCAGAGTTAGCTATGTGGCAGGGAATGCATATTTTGAAAATAATACTACAAAATAGAATATAAGAAAAGTGTGAATATATGATAAATTACTTATTGCATTAAAGCTTTGGATTTTTATCTTATCTGTGAACTGAACTAAACACAGTATTATTATTATATTTTTATTCTTATAATAAATTTTTATACGAATAAATGGTTAACTACTATCATTTTTCAGTATTATAATATTGTTAGTTAACTGAATATATGTTAAAAATATAAACTAAAAACTCAACCCTACTGAATACAAAAATTGGAAAAATAAAGAAGTAGTTAATACTGATATAAGTTGTCAATAGCACCATCTCATAAAAAAGGAGTAAAAATCAAATTCTGTTTTTGAACAATTTATAGTTGTTTGGCACATAGCACTAGTTTCTCCTAAGCCTTTTGAAATTTCTTCACGTATATACTTTTAAATTTAAACGGAAAAACATATATTTGTTAAGATATAAATTTGGACAATCTACCAGGGAGAAATTTAAAGTGAATATAGATGTTAATTATAATTATATTCCAAAAAATTTAAATTATTACCACACCATCAACTGCTTTAGAAAAAAAAACATGTAACTTTATAATATATCAATGATCGAAAAACAATTGATAGCACTTCACATATTTACAAAAGAATTTGACAGGCCAGAATGTGTGTAGAATCGTAATTTGTTTCATATTAAAATCTCAATGAAGTTTTCTAGCAGCATTTTACAATTTAAAATAACAATTACAATTAATATACTAAGTTACAATTTAATATTTTACAATTTATAATGAAACAATTTCTTAAAAATAAGAAAAAGATGAAAAAAATCAATTAAGAACAAAATATTCATTTATTCCACAGAGTGTTATCTCTGTTATTAATTTACTTACATAATTAATACCTCCATAAGGTGTTAAAGATTAAAAATCATCTTATCTTGTGCTTAATCCGGTTGATAAAGAATCTAATATTGTAAAAAAAAAAAGCATTTCATAAATATATAAAAATTTCACTGAAATTAAAGAAAATTTATATTTTGGCAAAAAATTGCAATTATAAATAAATGGATAAGATACATTTCTCTTCACAAAATCAATGAGAAAAATTTTAAGCCATAATTTATACATTAGTATTCCCTTCTGCTTCACATACTTGGATGTGTATCTTTGATCCGACGGGAAATGCAACGACTCCATTAAAATGATGATTACACATAATATTATGGAGTCGGTTAACACCGACGCTTTGATCTAAAGTGCCTTTTGGTACTTTAGCGATTTTGGCAGAGATAGGAGTCATTGAGTCCATTAGTGATCTACCTCTAAACGTAACTTTGGTCTAGGACTTAAATCAACAGTAGGAAATACAATCTTATTCCAAATAAGTGAGATTATGCTTTTCATCATCATCAACACTGATCTGTTACAAAATTTGCTCTTGAGAAATTCACGTGTTATTTGATTAAATTGGTACACATTTTTTAAATGTTTGATAAAGGATATTAAAATTGTTAAAGGATAGAAATGGTTATAAAATCTTTATCAACTGACAGATATATATGTTTAGTGCATTACTTTTAGAATTAGTTAAAATTAATTCATCTTTCGATGTTAAAACAGTTTATATATATAATGATTTAATTTTGAATGATTCAATTTTGAGTTTAAAAAGTCAGTATATTGCAAAAATAAAAAAAAATGAATAAACAATCAAAATTACTGTGACTTTTAATGAATATAAATATTGAGAAGGTACGAAAGAATTTTCGTTTACTAAAGGAGCCGCCATGTTAAATTATTTGAATATCGCCGACTTAATCTGTTAATTTGCATACAATAATTACAATAATAATAATGACATCGTCATAAAATTTTTGAATTTGCTAATAATATAATTTTTAATATTTAATTTCTTTAATTATTTTTATCCTTTCTTTTACCCTAGATAGATTATGTTTATATATATTTATATACAGTATATATATATTGTAGTGTTGTCGGTTGTTTGTGCAGTTGGATCTGGGGTGTGGTTGGGTTGAGACACAGGTTTGAGAACACAGTTTTATTAACACAAGCACGAACACGGCACGCATACAATAATTAACACATTTAAAGACATTTAATTATGCATTCGTGGAAGGACTCCACTTCTAAGCCAAAAATAAAGTTATTTCCTCTCTGAAATATACTTCCTATACTCAGGATATATACTTCCTCTCAGGGGAGTGTTTGTAGGTTAACTTATGCACAGGGTTGAGCTAAATATATTTTCTCTCGGGATGAGAGATTGTAAACTAAACGGTTCTCAGTGTCAGAGCTGGTTGCGCTGTACGTCCTCTCGGGAGAGAGTCTCGAGGCTTGCTGATCATTTCTCCTGAACGCCACAAGGGGCGCTCTCGCAGCGCGTAGGAAGAAGCACGGTTACTATATATATATATATATATATAAATTTTAATCTCTTACTTCTGAAATTATTGTACTTTCAGATTGAGATACTGTTAAAATTATTATAATTGAAACTTTCAGAGTTTAGTACAAATTTGATTTTTAATATAAAATCCATATTTCAGCTAAAAGTCATTATTTCATGATTTTTGCGGAATGATATTGTAGTGAAGTTATTGATTTTCGGTACGACTGATGCATTATTAGTATTGAATAATGATTAATTTAAGATTATTTTATATAATAATGATTAACCCTAACTTCATTTGAGTGCTTTTAAAATATAAACAACATTCATAAAACTGATTGCTACAGTAAATAAATTCAAGGTTTAAAACTTAACAATACAAAATCTGTATTGATCAACAGAGATATTATTAAATATACTAAATTATTCATAACGCTATAGTTAATTAGCGTTGTTTCCATCAATGATTTTAATGCTAGAGGACTTAGATGTGGACTAATATTTGACAAACTAATAGTGCCTATTAATTATTAGAATATAGTTATTTGCCGATCTATTAAGTGTTATCAGGCATGGTACATTTTCTATCATTTACCCTTTGTAAATGTCCGCAATAACAACTATTTCTAATTAGAGATAAAGGTGTATTTATTGATACGCATCTATAGAGAGATCTGGGGAAATGGAATCAATCTAGATTTGGCGACATCACATACATTATTAGGAATATGCATTTCAATGTTTGTAAACACATTCCTTAATGTGATTTCCTAGTTGTGGAAACGATAATTATGGCTTGTTTAGGAAATATTGAAACATGTAATTGCTTAGGACTAACAAGTTTATTATTTTAATTAATACAGATGTTCGAAATAATAAAACAGTGAATTGTAGAATGAATCTTTTTAAAGAAAATTCTGCAATAGATGTAATTTTCAGTTAAAAACATTTTGATTAAATTTTCTGTTTTAAAATTTTATTTATTTATGAATTATTAATTAATAATAATTCATTAAATAATTAATTCATAAATAAATTATTTATTTATGAATTATATTTCTTTCATGTGAAAATTCATTGCAGAAAATTTTATAAAAAATATTTAGAAAGCAAATAATTAATATGACAAAACTGTCCATTTTAATAGATTAGATGTTATCAATAGGTGCATAATTATTACATTTTCTTTTATGAAAATATACCGAAATGTTATGGTTGACTGGCTCATCTGTTTTGGTTCAAAAACGTACAATTACTATTATCACTCAACAATATGTAAACTTTTTCTCAAAAGTAATTTTATTTTGTATATAAATAATTAATACGCCAAAATTGTCCTTTTTAATAGATTATATATTATCAATAGGTGCATAATTATTAAAGTTTCTTTTATGAAAATATACAGAAATTTTGTGGTTGACTGGTTCATCTGATTTGGTTCAAGAAATGCTATTACTATTATAATTTGGCAATATGTAAACTTTTACCACAAAAGTAATTTCATTTTACATAAAATAATTGATATGCCAAAACTGTCCATTTCAATAGATTATATATTAGCAATAGGCGCATAATTACTAAATTTTCTTTTATGAAAATATACAGAAATTTTATGGTTGACTGACTCATCTGCTTGGGTTCAACAACATGCTATTACTATTATCATTCAATAATATGCACAGTTTTCCACAAAAATAATTTTATTTTGCATAAAAATTCATTTACGCTATTTCTTTGATTGATAAATTGAATAATTTGCTTAATTATTAAATTTCTAACATATTTACCTAAATACAGTATTTTATAATTGATGATTTTAATTAACGATATTTAAATCAATTTATTTTTAAAATTCATTTTCCTTCATTTTCAATTCATTCATTCATTTTCCGTTCATAAAATTTATATTTCGTGTAATTTGTAGAAAAACATCTGCACGAAAATAGTGCATCAGAAACAATTTTAAATGGCACAAAAATTCTAATACTTAAAAAACATGTGTTTGAAATTCAGAAAACTTTGACGTATTCCAATGACAGTTAACAGCTACTAAATTTTAGAATCTCTCATTAAAAATGAGCAAGTCAGTAAATCTGCTGAGACATATAATTGTACAGAATAATGTAACAGATATTACTATGAAAAAATAATTGAAAAACTGTCAGAACGTAATGGAAAATTAATTTCAAACACGTGCCACTAACTAAATGTGAGTGTGAGTGGCAGTTTAATTATTACGGTGACTCTTAATGAAATGAATGATACAGACAGAAGTCAATAACTTTCAAATGAAAAAGATACAAGAAGTAAATTAAAATTTAATATATGGCTGGGAGGAAATCTTAATTCTTTTCTTTATTGCCCTATAAATTATAATTACTTTCTAAATTGCTTTTATTTTATGACTGCTTTTGTACGATATCGATTAAATTTATTGAAGTCAAGTTCGTGATGCATTGCACTTTATCATAGGGTTTCCTTTTTACTTTTATATTTTTAATTTAGAATTTTATTTAGACTTTTTGTGTTTAGAACTATTATTCACTTTTTTTATCTATTTGTGACTGAAATATTCTGAATTATGACCCGACTGAAATTAGTGTCTCAATATATATTACTGACAAATGTAATAAGATTTTTTTTACTTTTTAAGTAATTGTATATACATTTAGTCAAAGATTTTTTATTCTTGTAATTAACTATCTACAAAATTAAAATTGAAAAAATATTATAACAGATTAGTTGAAATAACAATTTTATATTTTGTACTACATCTTCTTCTATTGACTCGACAGCTTATGGTGGACCAAGGCCTAGGAATAATAATCAGTAATTATTCTTTTATTTTTTTCAGATTCAGTTATTATTTATATTAATAATAACACTCACCTATATCAAAACTTATTAAAAAACTAAGCATTATGCTTTCAATACTGCAAATCAGAATTTCATAGTTTTGAGAATCTTAGCTATTCTATGAAGAAGAGTTAAAATTGTAAAAACCAAAATCTTACGTTTTCGTAAAATGCTTATAGAAGAACTTAAACAGGTGTTTAAAATATATAGTATAATCTCTCTTCTATTGATTTTTCTAATAAAATTCAAATCTCAAAAACACTTTATAATTCCCATATTGAATTTAGAACATTTCATGTTTTTAATCTAAGAAAATATGGAATAAGCTTTCAACAAAATATGCATTAATAATATAATAATATAAAATTAATTGTATAAATTAGTATGTTTTAGCAAACACTTGTTCTAAAATTGTACTGTTAAATACGACACACAAGTAAATTTATTAAAAAAATGTCAACATTAATTCTGCATTCTTTGGCAACATTAATTCCAATTTAATATATTTTGTTGACATAAAGATGTTCTTGCATTAGATAAATAAGTTGAATTGTAGAAATTTAATTTAATGTCTGATAAACTTATAATTTCTTGATGATAAATAGTTTTAAATAAAAAGAGTAATTTTGATTTAAAAAAACCCAAAATAAAGTATTTATTCATTAGTAGTGCATACATTACATAAATTCTATAAAATATTTTTACTGAAAGAGTTTTTAAACATCATAGAAAAACTACTAAAATCAGCAAAGAGTTTAACTCTGGTACTGTCTCGAACATTAAGTTAAACACACACTTCCAACTGAAATATTCGATATTCTGCAACTTTTTCGATTCTCTTTTAGCAACTAAGCGATATGAAGAAAATAAAAAAAATATATATCTGCCAAGAGTTCTACGATCTGTCATATCTGAAGAAGTAAGTCAACATAAAAAGCAGCCGCAGATGTATTATTTCCCAGCGAACAATCTTTGAACGAGGAAAGATTTCATATTAAGAAGACCGTGTACTCAAGAATCTTTTGTCGGTTCCAGAAATCTATTCACATGCTTTTCCTCACAATACAGATCCATTTTGTGATTTCCTATCTTCTTTTGACTACAAAAATGATTTCTCAAAGCATAAAAAGGATGGCAGTTCGTTTGTTTACGCTGCAGTTTAAATGCACATTTGTGCTTAGAATTGGTAATGCTGCTAAGGAAAACTTTTTATTTCGGGAAAGAATCGAAATGTGCATCGATTTTTGCTAGAGTTATTCATGGAAAAGTTTTTAAGAAAATGGGAACTCTTCGAATGATACGGACGGTAAATTTCATTTGAAATAATGATGTGTCAGTGATGCAGAAAGCTATTTTGTATGAAAGTTTACTCAGCAGATGTGGCTGTTTCGTCTGTTTAAGGCTGAATGGTAGAATATTTCAAAAGAAATTCCTGTTTTTTTACAAAATATCTTTGACAGAAATATTGTTTAAAATATTGTTTGACAGAAATATTGTTTATTAATATAATAAACCTAAATGAGTTGAAAAAAAATTATTATAAACACGAAAGATTATGGAATAAATTATTAGTTAATTTACTAAACTGTTTTTTTCCCTAAATATATTAATTGAGCTGATAAATATTTGAAAAAAGAGGTGTTTTGTGGTAGGAATTTTTGATGGATACTCCCGAATGAATTTTTAAGTATCGTCTCTTAAGTATTTTAATATTTTTTATGATAATTACGTAAAATATTTTAAAAATATAATTTGTATTTAAAGGAAATAATAAATTTTATAATAAATAGTTTTTTATTACAATTGATTGTATTATTGTAAATGTAATAGAGAATTTTTATTACGATCAATTTTAAAAACAAAAAAAGTAATAAAATTTCAAATGGCCACTTCTACATCAGTCTTGCTAGATTTTATTTATTTTTTTCTGTTTTAATTATTTTTGGGAAGTTTAAATAAACCTTTGTTTAGAGATTGGAAAGTAACTAGAAATCTGTAATTGTTATACTGTCAAGAAAATTATAATATCTGCATTTAATGTGATTTTCAAAAGAAATTCCGAAGATATTTCAATGTATTTTATAAATAAGAGTTATTCAAGATCAAAAAAATCAAAACTATTATATACTAAATACTATTTTTTCATATTTTATTTCAATGATATAAATTCACATTTTTAAATTATTGTTTACTTGAAACAATGGCCTTAGAAGAATTTTTAAAATAAGGCATCTTTTTTTTTATAATTTCTACCCTTCCTAAACATAACAGCTACTTGTTTCAAAATTTTCATTAACATTTAAGATTTTGATTTGATTTACCGTTTAGAGTAGTGTTACTGCAGTTTTTATTTTTAAACAAAATTCACTGCACACAATATCAGTACACTCTGGGCATATTTGAATTTTACAAACATAATAATAAATAATATTGAGCTAGTGCAATGCTGGGAATGGGTATGGCAATATGAAATCTTTTGCCAATCATCTATCATTGACCTATCATTGGTTTCAAAAGTTCAGAAAGCAAGAAATAAACCCTGGGGATGACAACTGTTCTAAATTGAGATGGTAAAGCGTTGTTTAAAAATTCAATCCTATCTTTCAATGGTAAATCCTGGGTAACAATACAACTTTGACATATTTTCTGTTTCAATGACGAATGGCCTCAGTCAACATTTGAAATTTACAGTAAGTATTATTTAGAAACATTTTACCATTTAATTAAGACAAAATATACAGCTAGCCAAATGTAGCATTTGTAGGAAGTAATAAATTTAAAATAAAGAAAAGACAATTCTTTATGGTTCTAAAACATTTTAAAATGATGGAAATTATTGTTATTTTCGTCTTTTACATTGTTGGTGATCTTATGTACTATCTGTTATTTTCATGCATGAAAATTAACGTTATAATTTTTAATTTTATTTTTATCATCATTAACTAAACCAGAAAATAATCAAACTAGTTTGAATAATTAAACCAAATACATTATTATATGTAATATAGTATATATATATATATATATATATATATACATATATTTAAAAAATATGTAAAATGTTTAAAAGAAATGGTTTCCAAATTTGTATAGAATATATGAATTTTTATCATCCTGCTTGTTTATATACTTATAGTAGATTTAAGATGGTTTACTATATATACACACATACATGGAACATCCTTGCATTTATACATTAAATTATTAATCAGATTTCTTATTTTAAGAGAATAGAAAAGATTTCAAAATTTTTGTTATTATATTATCCTACAAAATTATTTTGTTATTATATTATACTACTATTATAAGTAAGCCTTTTTCCATATCTTTTTTCACATAAATCAGTGTCTCAAGAACATAGACTTTCTCTGAGAACTCAATCTAGTGAGCACGGAAAAAAAAAAAAAAGCACGACTTAAAGCACGACAGAATAATTTGAATAACAGAATAATTTGGAAACAGTCAAAAGTACAAAGAAGGTTTCTTGTTTTGTGTCCTTGACTGTCACGGAATTAAAGTCGCCCTTTTGAAAACACGATAGCAAGTGTCTGGTTTCTTGGACATTAGATGACCACGTTTCTCAGAAGCAATTGTCTCTTACCAGTAGACGGATAATAATATTGATGTTGGTCTTTTTACCTTGTTATAATTATTTTATTATAACTTTTCTACATTAAAATCAGTATTTCTATGAAGCATTTTAAATAGCCTTATATCTATAAGTAAATGGACGAAACTATTTGATAGAATTTAATTGTATTCGTTATTTAATTTAGAAAGTTGAACATAAAAATATATGTGAATATATAAATTCCTATGAAGTTTTAAATAGAAAAAATATTTTGTTTTAGCTAATAAAATAGTAAAATAAACTCAGTGTTTAGAAATTCTTTATTTCAAAATTTTTATTTTCCTTTGTAGCATTCAATTTAAAAAAAAAGGAATTCATTTGAAAACTGAATTATTTTTTACGAATATTATATTAAATTGCTTTGCCGCCTGGTTAAAATAATTAACGAAAAACTATTCGCTTGGAGTAAAGCATTTACTATCAGGAATTAAAAATAACCGTAGGAAAAAAAAAAAGAAGATAAAAAAGATATTTTAATCCAATAAATAAACTCTAGAAATTAAGCAAGAATATGCAAAGTGAAGAGCGGTGAAATTTATTCATATCCCATTATTTGATTTTTTTTTCCTCACAGAATATTTATTACCTTTTTTATAAGCACGAAGACAATTTATTTTTCTCTTTAAAAATACGTAGCTGGCTTAAACTAATGACGACAAGTAAGGAATGGGTAAGTTTAAAAAATGGTTAAAATGAAGCGTAAAATTCTTCTAGGAGTTCTTTAAATGACCCATTATTACATGAATGTTGAACAAAAAATTTCTCTAAAAGACTTCACTTCTTTGCTATAACAAGTCGTTTTTGGTGGGTATCTTTAATAAACCGAAAATTTGCTGGGTTACAATCAAGTACAAATATATTTGTAAACATCATGTTTAAGATGATTGTTTGTAATACTTGGGTGCAGAAGAAACAGTGATAAATGAAGGAAATTATTGTATTTTTGTTACATTAAAAGTTAAAAATTTCTATTCTAGTTAAGAATATTTCCACGTTAAAATAAATGCTCTATATTTTATTTTAAATATTTTTAATATCAAAAGATAATTATTTTTTAATCACAATGTTATGGATTCGCTAATTTTTTATGCTAAATATGTTTATAACATCATTATTATTTAAAATGAATTTTTTGAAACTATTACATTATACACTCAATAGCCAAAACATTATGACCACTCCTACATTTTGCAATGGACTCACCTGGATGACGTGGAAGGCACGTGATCAGGTGGAAGTGGTATTTAACTGCTACTGGAGAGTCTGAAGAATCATTCTTTCACTTACTTCTGTGTGTGACGGGAAATGCTGCGGATCTAAGAGACTTTGATAGAGGGCAGATTGCAATGGCTCGAAGGCTCGGAACAAGTATTTCCGAAACTGCACGACTCGTGGGTTGTTCGCGATCTACAGTTGTTAGTACTTATGCAAAGTGGATGAATGACGGTGAAACCAGCAGTAGACGACATGGTGTTGGACGCCCACACGCTATCAAAGAAAAAGGTCTTCGGAGACTGTCTCGCATGGTGAAGCAAAACCGGAGCCAGACAATGGCTCAGCTGACAGCCCAATACAATGTAGGACCAAGTAGAATAGTATCGGAGCACTCTGTTCAGCGGACACTGTTGGATATGGGGGCTACCCAGCAAACGTCCCACTCGTGTGCCTTTGCTGACCAAGTGTCATCGCCAACTGAGGCTGCGCTGGGCCCGGGAACGTCGTGACTGGTCCATGGATCAGTGGGAGAGTCGCCTGGTCAGATGAATCACGGTTTGTCATTCATCACGCCGATGGCCGTGTCAAGATACGCCGTCTTCCAGGCGAACAGTTGCTCCCTCAATGTACAGTAGGTCATACACAGGCCGGTGGTGGCGGTATTATGCTTTGGGGACGTTCTCTTGGGCGTCTCTGGAACCAGTGGTTGTGGTAGAGCAGACCATGAATGCTACAGGGTATCTGAACATCATTGCGGACCAGTTGCACCCTTACATGGCCTCTGTTTTTCCAGCTGGAAATGGAATGTTCCAACAGGACAACGCTCCTTGTCACGAGACTAAAATTGTGTTGGAGGGGTTCCAGGAACATGATGCTGAATTCCAGTTAATGTCCTGGCCGCCTAATTCACCGGATCGCAATCCGATAGAACACATTTGGGATGTCCTGGGACGGCAGCTCAGAGTTCAAAGACCACCAATTCACAATATCTCGGATTTGCGTGACCGTTGCTTAAACATCTGGTATAATCTGTCTCCGGCCATCTACCAAGGACTTGTGGCATCCATGCCAAGGCGGGTTGAGGCTGTGTGGCGCGCCAAAGGTGGGACAACTCGTTATTGACAGGAAGTCATAATGTTTTGGCTCTTGAGTGTATGTTTAAATATAATAATTAATAAAAATAAAGTATGAATTGAAAAAAATTAATAAATATCCCTTTATATTATGAGAATTTCAGAAGCTAAATGATATTAATGATGTTTTAGCCATGATTTTCATTAAATTACTTAATAATGCGCCTACAAAAATTTGATTAATAATGATGATCTGTATATTGGGAAAACAAAGAAAATAGAAATGAGGTGTTCGAGCCTATAAAAAAAAAAAAATATCAATTTAATTATATGTATTCTGGTTTTCCATACAAAAATGAATGAAAGATTGTTGATCTAATTAGACAGTCAGCATGAAAATCAGGATTGCAATTTTTTTTATCTGCTTATGGTAACTAATCAAGAATAATGTATTAAAAGATTACAATTTATGCAATGAAGTTCCTTTGATCTTATACTAAAAGAAACTCACTGGAAATGTTTTAAAAAAGAGAAATTTTCTCTTAATTACAACGAAATTAAAGGAAAAACATAAATAATCATGTTGAAAAATTCATTTGTTTACGAGATTTAAATATTTTTTGCAAATAATTTTTAAAAAATGCAATTATATATATGTATAGACATATTTATTTAAAAATTACATATTTGGGTTTAAGAATATTCATTAATTTGAACTATTTGAATTCAGTTTGTTGGTGTTGGTATTAAATTTTTCCCAGTGATTCAGAAAAATTGGTTTAGTTTTCTATATTGAATTCCTAATGACCCACAATTGAGAATTCAAAAGTATTTTTATTTAAAACCATGTAATCCCAATTGCACGATTAGGAAGTATTCAAACAATTAAAACTAACTTCTGTTTAAAAGTAGCCAAATTCAGAATACTTAAAGTGATTTAAAGCAAATAACATAGTCCAAGGCAGACAAATTATCCAAAGTACAGTCTGTTTAGCCACATCAAATAGTACATCTTGCCCGAAAGAGTGTTCTCCAATGGTCTGGGAAAGATAAATCTGAATTAGACACGACAAAAATTCTCTATCGCTTAATTAACTCCTCCAAATGCGTTGAAGGGAGGCTTTGATTTACGCGGAATTTTCTGCATGCGGCAAAGAATAATTAAATAAATGGAGTTCTAACTTTCCAAATTTGCTTTGGAATGCATTTTCGGACAATTCTTTTCGAGGGCGTATTATTGTGGGCATTACTTCTCCTCGGATGGCTTTGCTGTCTTCTGAGGAGAAGATGCGAATAATTATGAAATCCTCCCCCCCATCCTTTCATTACTCTTGGCTGGATGATGGTAGTTAAGGAGGTACATAGCGAAAAATATTTTTGAAAAAGGATACTTGCTGTCTAATTTTCTGTAAAAGATCTAAAACTGTGCTTGCTTTATAAATTGCGTTATAAAGGGCAGGAGGCTTATGAGATTAACTAAAGAATACATTTAAGAAAAAATTTAAATTATTCAGTAAAAGCTATTATACTGAATAATGCTTATTGTTGAGAAATATTGCTCTGAATATCCGAATGCGATTTATTGCATTAATAAAGCTATAATATTAAAAATAATGTAATTTTAAGTTAAATACACGTAATTTTTAGTATTAATTGAAGTGATATTTACTATTGATAAAACTTGTTTAAATAAAATAAATAAGGAAATTCAACCTAGAAAATTAAAAATTAAATTTTAAAATTCGTCAAATTAGGGCCACCTTTAACCTTTCTCATCAGTCATCATTTTTTTCTTCTTCAATGGATGTAGATAAAGTGTTAGATATGTTTCATAAAACCAAATACAGTTAATTATTTAATTAATTTGAAAAAGTGCACATTATAAGTGTATTAAGTATGAAGTTTCGTGACTTTTTTTATGACGTTTTTATTATTTTTTTATATTTTTATGAGTCTCACAATCTTTAATCAAGTTTATTATGTGTTAACTTAAGACTTAATTCTAATATATTATTATTATTATTATCATTATTACGCTGATTTTGTTTTTAATGGTGAACTTAAATTACCAGTAGCATAAATTATGTATTTTTCATATCATAATTATATATTTTTCATTATATTCATTACCTGTTATTGAAGACTTCCCTCCCTATTGTTAAATATTCCACTTAATTTTTAATAAATACTTCATGCATTACATCATACATTTGATCACTATTGATAAATGCATGATTTTATACACATATGTATCAGTCACAAGATAGTTTTAAGTTAAGCATTTTTGCAAAACGTGCATCTACTATAAAATTGCATTAAAAATGATATCTATTGCTATGACACAATTTAAATCTTGGAGTTTAAATTTTTTTTTCTTTCTACTGACTAAAACAGAAGGAAGCTTTGTAGATGACAAAATTCTGCATCAGGATTATTACTAAACATACTATTAAATTATTTTTTAAGTGTTTATGTGTGCGACACAAAAACATTATCTTGACATATAAATAATTTTATATGGTGTTGCAGCACAAGACGTGAGCCATACGTTTTAAACAATTTCTGAATATTTTGCGCAGCGCAACTTCATATTGTCAAAGTGAATCATCCAATAAGAGTGACGTTCAAAACAAGGAAAAATGATGGTGCATCACCGGCGATGGAAAATGTTCACTCCATCGAGTCCGAAATGTCATGAAAATATTCCGAACTTATTTATTTTCGTTCTCTTGAGAAGCTCATGAAATGAAACAGCTTACAGAATACTTCCATGCAGAAAAGGTTTACACGTATTTAAATATCGAACTTCTAATATTTATTGACTCCTTGCTAGAAAGAAAACTAGTATGTCCTCTGGCAATGTGTATAAGTAAAAATAACGCAAAAATTCCTCAAAAGTATTGTATGTAACATAAATATTTATAAAATCAAGTATTTCTTAAGTGAAAAGTATTTTATGTCTTGTTTAAGGTTTTTACAATAACGTTTTTGTTATGTAAACGTGTTAACAATAAAAGATGTTATAATCTAAAATTGGTAACTATGGTTTTACAGCAATAAAGTTTTAATTCAAATAATAATAGAAGAATAATTTCTTAATCTTTTAAATATATTAAACAGTTTTAAAGTTTTTGTAACTTCAGAATTCTTTAATACTGAATTATCATTAACCAATGCAATGTAATGTATTTATAAACTTTAATTTAAATAAATGATGCTATAAAGTAATATCCTGATTATTTTATGTAAGGCTATAAATTTCATAATCAAATCTCAGGTGTATCTCGAGAGTATAAACTTGTACTAGAGATATTGCTGGTAATCCGGAAATTTTGTAATTAATATTAATAATTTAATAATTTTTGAAATTTTGTCATTTTAATTTAGGTACTACATGGTTAGAAGGACGATTTCTCGCGATTTGAAGATATCATCAATAATTGGCCTTATTTTCTGTAAATGAAAATAAAATTAAAAATCTAGGATTATCTGAAATTCAAACATTTGAAGATCTCTAGAAAAAATGTTTCGAAAGATTATAGGATAAAAGACAGTCGCACATACATAATTTTTAATAGGTTTTTTTCAAAATAAAAATTAAATCGATCAGATTGCAGAAAACATCACGCATAAAATATATTTTTGTTCAATAAAATAAAAGGCAACTATAAGAATGAAGAATTTTACTAACATGTATTTTTCTTTTTTATGTTATAAAATGATATTCAACTATCGTATAGTTTATTTTATAGTTATGAAAAATTTCAAGAAGGGCTTCTCGAAATATTGAATAAAGATGTCAATCATCCAAGAGCAAAGAATATTTATAGTGCAATACAGTTAAAGCTGATATTGCAATGAATATTCTTTGTTCGCGTGATTTCTGTATTGATATTAATGTATTCATGTACTGATTCATGTACCTTCGTTAGAAAACTGATATAACAGATATTGATATAACAGAAAACTGATATAACAAAACCTGGTATAATAGATATTGATATAACAGAAAACTGATATAACAAAACCTGATTTAATAGATATTGATATAACAGAAAACTGACTTAAAAAATATTGTTAAAAAATTTCTAACTTTTCAAAATATTTTATATTCTTTTATAATTTAAATTTACTTTAAATCTATGTCTTTATATTTCTTTTATCTAGCTTTATATTCTTTTTCTATAAGACATATTGATAAATGTACTGCAGAAAGATTGAATAGCATTCTAAATTTAAAGTTTAAACATTTTTAGTCATATTCTTGTGATAAAAATGCCATATACAAGTCAAATCCTTGTGATGAATGACATTGAAAAATATATTTCTAGTTAATCATGATACAAAGCAATTAATTGTCATAAAATCGGTGAGAATAATTTTTGACAAAACATGCAGAAATGTATTTTATTTTGATATTTTTTTCTTAGGTGCATTAGATTTTGTAGATTTTTTCTTAGGTGGATTAGAATCATAGACTTTTAAATTTTATATCATTCAGGTTTATAATATAAATTTCGCAAATTTTAGCTCTGTATTTTCTAAGCCAAGGGAAGGGGAACTTATTATTTTGCTCAGTGGAACAATTACCTGGAAAAGGAAACTTTTACGGGAGACATTAATCAAACTTAATGGCTTCCAAGTGCTTCCACATACACTAGCGAGAAGTAACGGGCTTATTTATAGCTTCACAAGTGTGTTATACCTTCAACGAGCATCAATAAATTGACAGATTACGATCCAGAAGGTGTTTTCAGGGACGTGATTTAAATATGTTGACACTACGCGACACGTTTATAAAAATTTCAGAAATAATTTGTTGCCATAATATTTGCTGTAAGAGCTCCTGAAATTTCAGAGGAATGGATTATTAAAAAGATAGTATTCCTGTCTTATTTATTTTTCCCTATTTTATACCTATTTTAAGCAAAAGTAGAGGCATTATTTATTCCAGAAAGCTATGTTATATCTTAAATTCAGATAACAAAAAAATATCGACAAATATTTTATTTATGAATATCTTTTTTATTTGTCTGCATTCTTTACTAGGCATAAAATAGAACTAGATGAATAAAAAATGTACAAACATGCCTGCTTTTAATTAAATGATTTGAAGAAACTTTCACAATTTTTTTTCTTTCAAATATTTTTAGTTGTTAACGATTTTCACAATTTATTTATTGTTCTTAAACAAAAGTATAAGCAGTTCTTATGAAATAAATGCTTTAGTGACATATTATCAATGAAAGGATTAATGTTATTAATATGAATCTCAAAAGGAATATAATTGTGTTAATTCTTCTTCGTTAAAGTAACAGTCCCAGGGTGGACCAAGGCCGTCTGCCTACTGGCAGATTTCGAGACAGGGTATGGGGTAGGATTGTCAGCCCTACGTCCAGTGCTCTACAGTAATATTAGGCTGGGACCTACGGTTTTAAAGTGAATTCGAACCACTACAAGCATCCATAAATTAATAAATATTTTATAATTTAAAATATTATTTTATATTTTATTTTTTAATATACCATGGATAAATATTTTTTTCCAAAAATCTTATATCCATGGTACTGCCGAGACTCGAACCCGAGATTTGCGGCACCGAGCGCCAGAGCGCTAGTCACTCGGCCATCAGGCCCCAATAGTATTTATGTATTGAAAAAAATTTTAATATTCCTAACATTTTGATTACTTAACCATTAAGCAGTTACTTTGTGCTTTGATTTTGGTGTTTCAAAAAATCGTTTCAAGTTTTCATGACTACTCAATAAAAAATTCGAAATTTAATAAAAATACTTTTCAGATAAAGTAACTTATTTTCATTATTATTAACATTTCATTATTATTATTATTAATTTCGCATTTATTAAATTAAAATTATGTTAAATTATTTTAATTAATAACCTACCTAATAATAATCAAAATTCTATAAATATACACAGTTAATATATCTCGTTTTAAATATGAAATCAGATCTTTCATGGAATAAATCACGTGTGATAGATTATTTTCAGTTGTGAGTAAAAATTCAAACACATGTTTCAAGTTTTCATGACCTCTGAATAAAAAAAAATCAAAATTTGTTAAAAATACTTTTCAAATAAAGTAATTTTCTTCATTATTATTAATAGGAATTATAAATCTCGCATTTATTAAATTAAAATTAAGTAAATTGTTTTAATTAATAACTTATCTAATAATAATTAAAATTCTATAAATATTCGCAGTTATTACATCTTGGTTTTAAATATGAAATCAGATCTTTCACGGAGTAAGCCAAGTGTGATAGACAGATTATTTTCGCTTGTGAGTGAAACTTTCTTTTTTGCCTTTTGCGAGACATAAACGTCCACCATCTGTGTCCATGCTGAATTCAGATAGAATCGAAAATAAAAGAAAGGAGACTCCCAGCCTCCTGACTCATAATTCAATAGGTTCCAGAAAATCGTTGCACCTGAGGCGAAAGAAAAACGTCGCAACCTTCAAATCTCTTGAAAGGTCTGACAGTCGACATGGACACGCCTTTTCTCCTTTTGCAATAGCATCCATGTAAAGAGTCAGAAGTTTCTGCTTTCATTGAAAGACAGTCATATCAGTCTGCAACTCATATGTCAGCTCATAACTGACAGCAGCACCCTCATTTTCTTCTACTAATGACTTTATCAAAAGATAGAAATGCTAATACATCCTTTTCTGACATTTGATATGTGAACAAATTCTTTTTAAAATGCAGACTAGTTTTTCAGCAGTGCTACAATGTAATGTCAGTTTGATAAAAATGAGATTGAAGGAAAACATAAAAAGGGTCCACTTTCAAATTTTTTAATAGAAGATAATTATATTAGATACTGAGCACCAATGTTTATTTTTGATTTCAAAATTATAGACTAAATTTTTATTTTATCTTTTTCGAAATCTTATTAAACAGATCCCTGATGTCACTTGTATGTGATGAAAAAGCATTAGTCACAATGACTGAATATTTCTTTCACCTGTAGGATTTGACAAAAATATTTCTAGAGGTAGCAAATTATGTTTACATGGGCAATTTTCTTTAATTAATTCGTAATCTATAAATAATAAATTTAGTCTGAGGTATAATATTAAAAAATACGTAAGAAAAAAAACTTAATTGATTTCAGTTGATATATTTGTGAGTCCATTACACTTTTATTGACACTTAAATAAAAAGTAATGCGCTGAAATGTAAGCTAAATTTTTCTTCACATAAAAGTTTAATTTTAAATTAAATTAATTTCAAAATGGATACAGTACTAAAAATTGGAAAATTAAAGTACAAGAAAAATATGAAAAATTGTATCATTAACAAAATAAAACAGTTATAAGAAACTTTTTTTTTAAATCTGTATAAATGCACAAAAATAGAGTTTTCCCATCTTGTTTTAACAGTTTGCTCCAAGTGAATTGTTTTCATTTATTTTGGAAAGAAAAACTCCAAGATAATCTTTTACCTGGATGCCCTAGAGTGTAATTTTCTTCAATACACTTCCAAACAGCTTAATAAAAAAGTCTAAATCGACAATATGTCAATACAGAAACTGAAGCCTTATCTTTTTGTAGACGTGTTATTAACGAAAAACGTGTTAAGTTTATCTGCACAGTATCATCTATTTCAGAAAATTTATACCTAAATAAAAGAAGATTAAGGTTTTACAAAAGCTTCAAGTTTCATTAAAGATAAATTTTGTCATTAAAGGATTTTTTTATCAAATTGATTTAATCAAATTATTATTTGATGCAACCGAAATTCAAAAAAGTAAAACTGTGGATTAATGTCCTTACCTAGGTATTCTATGTATTAGAATAATATATGTACAGAATCAGTATTGTAGCTGTCAGAATCAGTATTGTTGATGATTGTTGTTAATCAATATTGTTGTACAGTACGCATTGTTGGAGGACTGACAAAAATCTGACATTATCTACATTTTTGCTTTGATACTATACTGATCCTGTACATCCAATTAGAATCTGTATTGTTGATTATATTTGTTAATCAATATTGTTGTATAGTACACATTATTGGAGGACTGACAAAAATTTGACATGATTTACATTTTTGATTTGAAAAAAAAAAAAAAAAAAAATACTTGGAATTGTATTGTGTAATTAAGCTATGAAAAGTAAGTAGATTTTGACATTCAAAATTCTCTTCAAATTAAAATATTCTTTAGACATGTATCATTGTTAGCTAACGGAAATTTATTCCCGCTATTTTTAATCTTTTATTTAAAATGAATAGCAGAAAAAAGAATTTGTAAGAATCTTTAGTATACTGAAATTATTATGTATTTACAATAAAAACAATTTAAAATAACACTGCTATATAGAAATAATTTCTCATGGAAAGGGTCACGACGTATACTTTTAATCAAATAAAACTTTATAAATATATAATCTAGGGGTTACTATTGATATTTTCGACATGGTTGTACAAATATTGTTTATTAGATATTTCTATTTCTATAAGGCTAATTAGTTTCTACAAGTATAGTTCTATCTTAATTTTACCTAAATGTTATCATTATTGATTTACATGACAATTTTAGTCACAATGTTTTGTATACTAATTAAGAAATTAAGAAAATAAAAAAATAATTAAGAAAATTTGGATAGCTATTCATAAAACAGTATCTAAAATGCAACAAAATTTTGATTGGAAATAAACTAATTTTTAATGCATTGACTTAATAATTTAATTAAAGACATCACTTATTGAAACTAAATAATTTTTTACAATATTTTAAAATTTATTTTTTTTGCTAATTTTTGGCTAATTTAGAAAGTCACAAAATAATTTTTAACCGAATGCAAAATCTAACAGTTATTTCATCTCTTTACCTTTTATGCTATTTAAGAACTAATGCATCTAAAGTAACTGCAAACTCGTCGCCGATGTCTAATTATTTAGGCCACACATAAATTTAATACTTGACACAAACATTCTCTGTGCGTCCATGAATGAGCTGCAGCGCGATTAAATGGCTGCATGTATTCATTAAATTTAAAAAGCAAGTGATTACAGGATTTAATCGAATTTTATAACTTGCTAAAGAAGCATTTGCAGAAACTCATTTCGGGGACATTGAAAATCCGAAAATTTCTGATTAACTTAACCCATTATCCTACGCTGAAGTATGAAATTCAAATGTGCAACCTAACATTTAAAGGAATTTCACTAATTGGAGTAAAACTTGTCTTCTGTTGAGTTCCGTGACTGGACCTTAAAAGTTAATAAGTAGGGGGAATTTTATTAAGGTTATTAAATGAATTATGTAAAAGGAAAGTGCGGGGAGTAATATCAAATTCTGAAATTAAATTCTCTACTGCTGTGCAGCAAACTAAATTGTGAATGCGTTTTCATTTGAGGATATATTCAAAGCGATATTACGGTAAGGTGTTGATTTTGTCCAACAAATTATGTGTAATTTAGTAAATAAAAGCATTATTATACAGATGAAATCCTATTGAATTGCTATGTATGCATGAAGATAATAAACCTTAAATAGCTGCATTAAACAATTATTATTATTAGTTTGGGTTCAATTTTCTCTGGAGTTTTAGTTCAGTAACAATCCTGAAAATTTATTAAATAAATTGATATAATGGACCGAATATATTTGTCCATTCCACCATGCAATATAAAAATAAATATTTGTATATGCAACCATGAATATACAATTTTAATAAAAAGGGTCAGTTAAAAAATAGTTTCAATGAATAAAATCTTGAAAACGTTTCAAATCATGTTTCGCTCTAGAGCTATAAAAATATACATAAAACATCTTTTAATATAAATATATATATTTTAAAATATTTTTAAAATATATAGGAGATATAATATTTCAAACATGCCACTTTTTTCCTGTGCTCTGTTTACTTTTAATAAACAGTTTTGAATAATAAAAAATGCGTTTAATTATATTCTATTATCACCATTTTATATTAATGGAAGGTCATTAAAATTTGCTTATTCAATAGTTTAAATATTTTTCCTTCAATTAAATGGTGATTCCTAGTTTTAATAAGTTAATCCTTTTAATTGCTTCATGATATTTATTGTTTCAGTTGCCATAAATGAAATACAAATTTATCTCTTCAGTCCAAACGTCAACAATTTTTAGAGATGCTTTTTTATGAAGAGTTTGGTGTGATTATTTTTCATGATGACTTAATTTTGCCTGTTAGTCATCGTGATAGATAAATATTTTTTCATGTTTTTTATACGATTCTGAAGAACTATCTACTCTATATTGATAATGTTATTCAAAGAATAATGAAGATTTTTAAAAATGATGCCTAGAAAGTTCTTTATTTTTGTGTGTTAAGTATGGGGGACTTCATGTTCCACACTTAGGTATATCATAATAGTGGGTGATGAGGAGAGAGTAACGCCTTCCGAGAGAACTTTTTTAAGGACATCTGCTCCAAATTTGCATATATTACGCCAGAAAAACCGAAAATCTTGACTATTTATTCGAAGCAGGGCGAAAATGTCATGGGGTTTTCTCATACAGTCAAATCTTGATTTATAAGCTTTATTAAATTCCTTCCAATGATTCGTATCTGGAAGCTCTGTTGTCATTTATTCATTTGGGAGATTTGTTAAAAAGCAAAGTAAATATGACTTATATTCTATAATAATGGGATGACAAACTAGTTAACAATTAAGTATATACATTCTCTTAATGCTTCGATTTCTTAATATTTGTATTTGTAATAATCTTAAACTTTACAGAGGTCAGTAAGTCTAGCTTGTTTTAATTATATTCATGTATAATTTTTTCGAATATATCTATAGAATTTTATCTCTTTCTCTTTAACAGCTTTCGCAATAAGCTGTAAAATTAAATTGCTACTTACTGAAAATACTCTTATTTTGTAGATTATTCAAAAAAAAATTTTTTTTCTTACTCATTATTATCGATCATTTAAAAAGAAATAACACCAAAAGCCCTTTTCAGAATATAATTGATTTAATTAATAATAAAAATTATAAGACTTCGACAATAACATGGCAGCAGACAGTTAGCATTCGTTTAATTAATCCTATATCCGTTGGTGCGATAGGATTTCAAAACTAACCAATATAATTTAATGAAGTCATAACTTTTTCCTTCGTCTTTGTTTAAAAACCCCAGCATATATCACTATTGCTGGAGTGCATTTACAAATAATTTTTAAGAACAATATATATTTATAATTAGTTTTATGCAAATCATTTTCAGTTGTACGAAAGTAACAGTCACTAAATGTTGAGTTTCACAATAGAAACAGATGAACAAAGCTTCAGAAAGGATGGAGCTGGATTAATAAGCAGTTAGAAAATCTGAGCATTTCCATCTCGTCGATGATTTTATTTTATTAATTTTTTTTTTATCAAAGTAAGCAATTTATGTGAAATAGTTACTAGTTGGTTTCGGCTTTAATAAATAATAATAGATGGTAGTAGATGATTTTAATAAAAGACAAAATACTTTGAAAGTCATTGTTGTTACTAGCCAATTGTGAAATTTAAGGCTTTATGTGATTCTTGAAAATATATTGCCGATTAACTAACAACTTCCATGTATATGTCTGGGATGAACACGATAAAGTCGTAGACTATAAAGTCTTTCCATTATGTTTCAGGGTGCCAACTCTCTAGATACTATTCTTGGTGGTGTTCGTCGCAAATTTCTATGGAAAAATGATGGTGCAATGTATCAGCTCCCAGTTATGACGCTGAATCTGTTACACATCTGTTTGTAAAGCATTTGCAAATGGATGTTATCATTTCAAAGTACGCTGCACTTGAAAACAAACTAATTATTAAGTAGTTCCTTGCTAAATTTAAAATTTTTTTTGAGTAAATTGTGTTAAATAAATGGTATCATTACTTTTATGATTTTAAAATTAAACAATTTAAATTTGTTTTCAAAATTTCTCTTAAAATTAGAAATAACACAGTGCAAATTAAAGCTCTTTTAATTGCAATTCCTTTTTTTTTTCCATTTTATTAAAAAATATTAGTTTACTTTTATAAAAATTATCAAACTTTTTGTTATCCGAAGTCCTTGTCATGATTGATGATTTATGATTTACTTGCTACAAAATGAAAAGAAGGCAGTTTCTGTAATTGTCTTCAGAGTTTTTGTCTGATAAGAAGGTACAAATACATTGAATGTGAACTACATTGTGAGAGAAATACCATGTCTCTTATCTAACCGTACATACCACCTTCTTTATTTATCGCTAGATCAAAGATTAGTTTTCGCTTTGTCTGCCAAATCGATTTTCTGCTGCACTTCTCTTCCGCTCTGAATGGACGAGAGTACAAACATTTCTTTTCCATTTTGTGTGTTTCATTCGATATTTTCGAGCCAAACATTCAGTTATTAATCTTCAGCTATTGTTTCAATAAGAGGCTTAGTGGAGAACTTCTTTCTCTTGATGATATTTGGTTGACAAGGTGGGGAATAAGTTCGTCTGTTTAATATAATGGAACACCTTTGGTTTTTTTCTGTTATTCGATTCAATTTAATAAAGTTGGAAAATTCAACTTCAAGATTTTATTAACTTCTTGTCATTTGTTTTCCTAATAAGATTTCGTAAAAAATGAAGTATCTTGAAATAATGTATCGGATTTTTGAACCATTTATATGGCTTTGAGTTATCTAATTCTTTTTGCTAGATGTGCATGATTGCAGCCTATTCATTGCAAAAAAATGGTATTAAAAATCATATGTTATTGATCTTAAAAATTTAGATATTAAATTTTTATTTAGTCTTATTTATCTGTTAGGTGATAATGGGAGGGTTTTTTTAAGGGGAGGGGGGGGGGGGATAAAAGAGGTTTTTATTTATTTGTATTTTAATCAAGAAATTCGAGTTCATTTTTTACGGTGTTAATTTTAAAAAGCATTTCTTAGCAGATACTTTAAAGCAGCAGCATTTTTAAAAGCAGATATTTTGTTTTTAGTGCGTGATATATTCTAGATCATGAATATCGATCTTATTAAATTTTTACCATAAGCCTTTTTGCAATCAAGAAAAATATCTCGCTATTTTTTAAGGGTTTTTACATAATCCCGATCATGCTTTTTAATTATCATATTCCGAAATTAAATATATATATATATTTCCAAATATATACATGATTTATTATTTTTATTAATTTCATGTTTTTTTGGCAATATTAATAATTAATCGGGAAAGGAAATCATATCAAAGGTTGTATAACCACTAAGAACTTTCATACCAATTTGCCCTTTTAACTAATTAGGCTATCAATTCAACGTGTTATAATGAAGCATTATATGCCAAAATATTTTCAATTAGATTAATTATGGACAAGATTAATCCCAGTAAACTGCTGGACTAATTAAGATAACAAAGAATTCTCGCAGGAAATTAAAAGCATTATTTATTTTAAGAATTTATTTCCATTTATGTTAAACTTAGAAAACGTTCAACTTCAAATTAGTTAAATAAACATTAATGATGTTAAAGGCGAAAATTTTAATTTGAGTAATTTATTTACATTATGTAATCCTTTAGAAATAAATAGGTCAATACGAATAAATGCACAGCAATTTGTTCATATCTCATAGAGAAAACCTTTTAAATTACATAAACCTTTAAAAATAAATAGGTCAGTCAATACGAATAAATGCACAGCAATTTGTTCATATCTCATAGAGAAAAACTTTTTTTTATTACTTAATCTCAGTTAATTACTTCAAATTTATCAAAAGTAATATAGTAATATAATTAAAAAACCCGTAGGCAATTTAAAATTTAACATATTCATTTTTTAAACTTAAATAAAAAGAATACATATCGATAATGGATTTTTATTGCTATTTTGATGTCATCTGTAACTAGCTTATCAGGGCTTAAGAAACAAATGTATGTAAAACCACAGTATTTAAAGACTATATATTTTGTCTAATATGGCTGAATGAACTATTCAGATAGATTAATGACAGTTTTAACATAATAAAAATTACTCGAATAACTAATGAGTTCCGCATATTAATTTTTAAATTTAAATAAAAAGAATACATATCGATAATGGATTTTTATTGTTTATTTTGTCAACTGTAACTAGCTTATCAAGGCTTAAGAAACAAATGTTTGTAAAACCACAGTATTTAAAGACTATATATTTTGTCTAATACGGCTGAAGGAACTATTCAGATAGATTAATGAGAGTTTTAACATAATAAAAATTACTCGAACAACTAATGAGTTCCGCATATTAATTTTTTTTAAATTTAAATAAAAAAATACATATTGATGATGGATTTTTATTGTTATTTTGATGTCAACCGTAACTAGCTTATCAAGGCTTAAGAAACAAATGTTTGTAAAACCACAGTATTTAAAGACTATATATTTTCTCTAATACGGCTGAAGGAACTATTCAGATAGATTAATGAGAGTTTTAACATAATAAAAATTACTCGAACAACTAATGAGTTCCGCATATTAATTTTTTTTAAATTTAAATAAAAAAATACATATTGATGATGGATTTTTATTGTTATTTTGATGTCAACCGTAACTAGCTTATCAAGGCTTAAGAAACAAATGTTTGTAAAACCACAGTATTTAAAGACTATATATTTTGTCTAATACGGCTGAAGGGACTATTCAGATAGATTAATGAGAATTTTAACATAGTAAAAATTACTCGAATAACTAATGAGTTCCGCATATTAATTTTTAAATTTAAATAAAAAAAATACATATTGATGATGGATTTTTATTGTTATTTTGATGTCAACCGTAACTAGCTTATCAAGGCTTAAGAAACAAATGTTTGTAAAACCACAGTATTTAAAGACTATATATTTTGTCTAATACGGCTGAAGGAACTATTCAGATAGATTAATGAGAGTTTTAACATAATAAAAATTACTCGAACAACTAATGAGTTCCGCATATTAATTTTTTAAATTTAAATAAAAAATACATATTGATGATGGATTTTTATTGTTATTTTGATGTCAACCGTAACTAGCTTATCAAGGCTTAAGAAACAAATGTACGTAAAACCACAGTATTTAAAGACTATATATTTTCTCTAGTAGGGTCGGAAGGGACTATTCAGATAGATTAATGAGAGTTTTAACATAGTAAAAATTACTCGAATAACTAATGAGTTCCGCATATTAATTTTTTAAATTTAAATAAAAAAAAAAAATACATATTGATGATGGATTTTTATTTTATATTTTGATGTCAACCGTAACTAGCTTATCAAGGCTTAAGAAACAAATGTATGTAAAACCACAGTATTTAAAGACTATATATTTTCTCTAATACGGTTGAAGGAACTATGCAGATAGATTAATGAGAGTTTTAACATAATAAAAATTGCTGGAATAACTAATGAGCTCCAAGAGCCCTGTCTGAAACCTTAACTTCAGATTAGTAGCTTCTCGAAAGTACGCTCCCATCTGACTAAAAGCGTTCAGCAGCGGTCTCATCTGCATTTCGCATCTCGTTATCCTTTCCGGAAAGATTTATCCTCAAGATGCTGGCAAAACTTTTACTTTCAGCCTCGCTGTATGGCTGTAATTAATGGAAAATTAGTTGGAAGTGTTGCGCAGTGTGTTTACCACATTGTTATTGCTCAGAGCGCTAACGAAATCCGAGAACCGCTTTCAAAAGTGATCTCCCACAATTTACGGTGCGCCTCAAGTTAAATATCCTTCGTTATAAATAGGTCCTTGCATAGTCTTTACTTGTTAAAACATTAGAAAGTTAATTAAAAGTTTGTGAATGGCCTGCGGATGTAACGGCATTATGAGTTATTTGTAATCTTAAAATATGTAAAACGTGAACATAAGTCTTTCTAAATCACTTTTCTCTTTTCTTATTATTTATTGGTGTATCTTAATTAAGATTGCTAACATGTCAGCTAAACGACTGAATTGGATTAAATGACAAAAATATTTAAGCAATGGTTAGCTTAGAGTTACTTTAGAGTTAAACATTTTATAGTTAATCGCCCTTTAATCTAAGCATTATTAAGCTCAAAATAAATGGATGCAAATGAAAGGTGAATAAAATTGTAAAATAAAAATAATATATTGTATAAAAGCAGATAATGATTCAAAATAATTTTGGTAGAGATATCAGTAACTTGTCCTCCTGTTACAAGATTAACAAAATTACTTTTATTAATTTGTAGTTACCAATTAAATTTATCTGTTTAAAATATGGAAAGAACATCGAAAAACCATAATAAGAAATTAAATCTAAAATTTAAATGAATTTTGAAACAAACTTTTTTTCCCCTAATATTGCATAGCAGTTGGTGTTTATCAGTTTTTCGAAGGAACTAGAGAAACGTTTTTTCAATAACTCATCATTTTTTAACAAAATTAATGGACATTTTAAAATAAAATATTTTATATTATATTAAAGAAAATATAAAATAGCACAATAAATAAAAGTATACACTACGAGTATCGACTTTATGCCTAAAAATGGGGTCTAAAATCTTATTTCTTCTGCATATAACTTTTTTTTTCTGTAATAGAAATATTTCTACTATTTTTCCCTAAAAAAAAGCACGAATTATTGGCTAGTTATTTTATAAGCATTTTTAATATGGAACAGAAAAATCGCCCATGCGGAAAAGATTAAGACAGATTACAAGCAAAGATACTACAATCCAGTTGTCTGTGGGAAAAAACCTTAACAATTCTACACTAAAATTAATTTAAATGCATTAATTGGTGTATATTATATTATATTTACTTTAAATATATAACAATCCTAAATCAAATGTAAAATATTTTATGTATATGACACATACAAAATATAAGTTATCAAACAATTACAATATTTTAGTTCATTCAGATAAAAGGCATAACTAATTCTTTATTGTTTGGTTCAAGAATAAAAAGTAGGGTAAAATCTAAGTACATTTAACAAAAAAAAAAAATTCTTATAAAACACAAATAAAAAGTTTTTACTGTAGTTATTTTTAATTTTTATATTTTAAAGGATGATGAAAACTAGCAGATCCTCTCATTTGCGCTGTTATGACGAGAAATATTTTACCACTTCTAAAACGAGTTGAAATTCTGTTGCCAATTTCATTACGTTTAGAAACCGTAAAACTTGCTCCTTGAAATTATTCCCCGTGACACCGAAGCCAATAAAGTTATGAAAACTCGTAAAAGTAACTATAGTAAAAGTTTTCTTTCCTTGCCTGGTCGGGAGACTGATAGGGAAGTCCTCCTACTGAGTTAAAAGAGTCGCTCGAAGTGAAGAATTGTCGACTGCGAATAACAGACGACAATGGAGTAGTTAATTCCACGGGACCAGGAAATAGAGCGAAGGCAACGATCATCTTATTTCTTCTTTGGGAAATGTTTCGCTTCTCATCACTTTTATCGACTCGAGCGAAAGGAGTGGGCATGTAGTCGAACAAAAGAAGCAAAAAAAAGTAAAGAAAAAAAAAAGTCTACAATACTTTCAAGTTAACTTCTTTTCCTAAGAAGGAAATAACATGGAGCTTTTATAGCGCGATTCCAATTGAGGTGCTCTACAAACTAAGAGGAAGGCCGGTCGTTAACCATCCTTCGGAGCATCTTTCGGTTAAAACGAAACCGAAAACCTAGACGTGGGTAAAATGGATTGCTAACGGTCTAGTAATGAAAGAATGCCTGTGGAGTAGCGATTTCTTGGGAAGATGAATTGCCTGGGATAGGTATATAAAAGGGAGCAGACGGATAATGGTCACTGTTGAAAAAATAGTTAGACAGTACTTTTTTTTTTTTTTTTTTTTTTTTTTTTTTGACTTTCCAGTATTTCATCAAGGATATTTCTATACCTTCGCAGATCTTATTAATATTTAGGTAATAAATTTGAGTTTTTATGATTCACTGTTAAAAAAAAAATCAACAGTACTTATTTTGACTTTCCAGTATTTCATGAAGAATATTTCTACACCTTTGCAGATCCTTATTAATATTTAGGTAAAAAATTAAGAGTTTTTAAGATTTACAAATATCAGCAGATATTTATATTTATGAAATTTATTAACTAGGACTGATTGGTACCAATATCATGCATTTATTAACTGTCTAAGAAAATGCCCAGATTTTTTTTAAAAATTAATTTTTGGATAATTGGATTTTATAAGTTGATTTTAATTGAGATTTTCTATAAACTAAAAGGAAGGTCAACCATTAAACCTCTTTCAGATCATATTTTGGTTAAACTGTGTATGGACAGTTAAATGCTATTTTTTCTTTGCAAACATAAATATAATCTATAAAAAATGTTAAATAAAGTACAGTTATTCCCTAAAAACTGTGGACTACTTAAATATCATGAGTCTAATCTCACATAGTATAATTATACAATGTGAGTATAATTATACTATACTTAAAAGATAGACATATATTAAATAATATTTAGGATAATATTAACCAAGAATTTCTAGAAACTCGCTTGGACTTCATTCTGATGTTCTTAGCACCCTTGGAGGCGTCGTAACCTTGGGGTATCTCCTGGAGTGATGAAGCTCATTTTCATTTTCATTTCAATAATACAGTGAATACCCAAATTTTCCGCATTTGGGCGACCATGCGATCTAAGAAGTTGTTTGCATGCTCCAAAAGTAAATATTTGATGTGGGATTACCTTATCCTTCATAGTTAGTTCGTATTTGTTAGAGAGCATGAGAAGGTGTGTACAGATAACATCTGTCATTACTGATAGATATTGTACGATGGTGGTGAATTCTCTCATTCCTGATCTCCAAAAACATAGATCCTTACAATCTACCGTATTTACATAGGGTGAAACACCTGTTCATATTAGATCGCTTTTACAGGAAGTCTTACAATAGAATTTTATCAAATATCGCATAATCAGCCATGTACTTTCATTCGAAATGCCTAACCTGTTTTCTTGACCTAACTCTTTGTGACGTTTGGTTGAAGGATGGTATAAAATGGTTTGTGCTCTTCAGAAAAGTCGATTTAAAGGAACGTCTAGGGCTTCACATCATATATATTGATAGAGACATGCAGCATTCTTCAGGTGACAATGTACTTTTGAAAATAAATATTGTATATAACATGTGTAAATAAAACACATTGAAAAATTTTGTAAACTGAATTATAAAATGAAGCTAAGTTGTAAACAATAGTTTCAGAAATGTATAGTCAACAAATGAATTGAAATTTCATGTTAATAGGGCCATTAAATAGTCAATCATGTACAGGGATCCTTTTATTATTTTTATGTTTATTTTATTAGCCAAAAACAGCCTGCAGTACCACTTTTGCCTCTGATGTCGAAAATGTAAACTGTCTTTTCATTGTAAATCGATATCGCATGGATAAATAGTATGTATACGAAACAGTGTTGCATCTTTCCAATACATTCTTCAAAATTCACAACTAAACATCTATACTTAAATTATGGCCTTCCTGTACTTAGTTATTAAATAGGTATTCATAATTTCGTTTCAAATTAACTTATACTTTGATAAAATATGAGATAACTATTAGGGGGAATCTCATTTATGTACTATTTAGATGAGTTTTTTTCTTTCTAATGCAGCTGGCAAACACAGGCAGCTTGGTCTTGGATGCCTTAAGGCAAGTGCTGCACAGATGTACTCACTTTGCATTAACCAGGGGCGCGTGTAACTTGAAGATAAGCCACGGACGCGGAGTAACAATGCCCCCGCCACGCTCTACGATACTATTAGGACCGGGACCTACTTTTTAAAGTGGATTCCGAACCACTACAAACAACCATGGCACCGCCGGGACTCGAACCCGAAACCTGTGGTACCGAGCGCCACAGCGATAGCCACTCGGCCATTCAGGCCTCTATTTATATGAGTAAAAGATACCATTTATATAACCAGTAAAAGGTATAAAGTTGTTGCATTTTGAGAAAAGGGTCTATTATAATGGAAAAATATATAGATTTTTTATTTTGTACTCAAACTCTAAGCATAATTCTAGAAACAAGACATACAGAAATTTATTTCGTTTAACAGTGGTCATTCTAGATTTTATCATTTAAGCAATCTCAAAAGAAATTTTTGGTTTTACAATCAAACAAATGTCTTTGAATAGATTTGTAATAAAAATTATATTATTACAGTTGAAGTTGAAAAGTCTCCAACGTAATGAAGAAATATGAAATACAATATTCTTTAAATAAAGTTATTAAAAAGCGAAAAACATTTAAATCAACCAAAGTATCTTTTTGTCAGTATAATATTTATATACTTCATAGAGACGAGAGAGAAAAAATAAATTCTATGTATTTAAAGACAAAAATTTTACATTAAATATATTAGCTTCTGATTAATATATAGGTAATAAATATTTAGAGAAACTATTTTTGGTGGGTTATTTCCAGAACTACAGAACAGATTTTAATGAAGTTGGATATGAAAGGAGGCTGCCATGATACGAAAATGCAACAGCACAGCAGTACACACGCATGATCGTGCGTAAGACTCATCAACTTAAAAATTAAATTAAAAAATTGAGCTTGCAATAGCGAATACAAAAATTAGTTAATATGGGGTGTGGCCCACTTACAATTATACAAAATGGTTTTAAAAATGAATTCTAACAGAAATCGGACAGTTTATGAGTCCCTAGGAAATTTGGTCCTACTTCTCCAGCAAAACTGTTTTTATAGGACTTGGATGATTCGCAGAGCTAGAAAGTAAGTTGCAATTGCTCTCATGAGAGAATCTTAAACATTGGTAATAGGGACTTTTAGGCTAGTCATTCTATCCGGCAAATATCTTAACTTTCAAGAAATTCAGTTGAGCCCTCTGGGAACGAGTACATTAAAATGAAATTTGAGCCTCTCGCAAAAACGTAGATATCTGCACCTTTTTATCCAACATGATGCCTGCCCATAACATAACCTCCACTGCAATTGTGGTCTCTTTTCGGAGGATGAAGGACAGATATTGGGACCTTGAAGAGAACCAGGGGAAAATGGAGAATAAGTGAAAAAGTGGACAATAAGGGATTTAGGATGAACCGGGAATCATCAGTGAATAAAACGCTCACCAGCGATCTCTGGTTCAAAGCTGACGTTATTTGTAGGATGTTAAACCTGGTCACCTGTATGTAGAAGAGAGTGGGACTCAAACAGCAGGTCTTGAAAAACACACCTCTTTCTGAAAACGGTAACATTTGAAACTAAGGTTCCTGTGATCGCATGGAGGATACAAGGGAACTGAATAGTTATTAAAACTCCTGTTATGTCTCACTATAATTCACAAATGTCGATCTTGGATATCTATCAATATTTTGGATGCCCTAGCCAAGAATCAGTATCTGTATATTGTTTCCATAAGTTGAAATGACGCTAAATGTCACATTTCAGTCTCCAGAAATCTACATTTGAGACTTCCTGCTTCCTGTCTCTCCACCATTTGCCACATAATTCCATCATCCGAACTTTGGTAGTTACTCATTTTAAGCTATATTGAGACTTGAGAGTGAAATTTTTTAGTACCTCATAAAACATGTACGCTGCAGTTTTAATGGAAATCGAAACTCATTCTGTTCCGTTTGCCAACTTTCTGGGGAGGAAAATTACATTTCGCCCTGATGTCGGGTTTTGATCATCAAATGATTTTCGACTTTCTGAGAGACGTTTAGAGGATCGCTCGTGGAGAGTTCTCAGAGCTTATTTTTGTGTTCAAACTGGAACAAATAAATACTCGGGGGCTTCTGGAATTCAAATCTGGAGGAGGCTTTAACTGTTTGCTTTTTTTTTGAAGTTCACCTAATGCAGCGAAAATACTCCACGAAGTCAGTTGAAGTGTCTAAGTGAAAGAAAAATGGAAATTGAGATGTGTAAGCCAGTTTTTCTGTTTTCACCACACACATATTAAGTATACGCTTATTTATTCGACACTAGAGATTTATATAGTTGTTAAGAAGTATTAACTTCGTCTTTCTTTCAATACTTTTTAAAAAACGACAAAATACGTAATTTTTTTTTAAATTTTGATGTGTATATTGACATAATACTTAATTTTTCACAAAATTCCATTATTTTATTTAACTTTTTATAAAAAGTAACTATATATAACATTATTGTTATATAGAGAACAAGCTACAAGATTACAAATACAGCTCCTCATTAAATTGACCATTCGTATATTTAGCGTTTTTTCGTGAGGAAAAAATATGCAACCTAAAAAAATAAAACTTGGTATATGTTACACCTTTTAAAAAAATTTTAGGCTTAAAATATGAAAATTAACTATGAATTTTAAGAAAATAGAAACCATAGCAATAAATAAATAAACTATTTAAATGTAAAACATTTGTGTTAGAGATTTAATTCGCTGGATTCATATAATACTACTGAATATTTTCTGGAACATTATGCGTTTATTGTGACAATTTAAAATATCCAGTCCCTAATATTAAAATAAATTTAAAATAAAAAGTTAAATTAAAGTCAATAACAAACTCATTTCTGAAGATATAATTGCATAATCGATATCCTTTTTTTTTTTCAGTTGGTAAACGGTGAGAAATATATGCGTAGGGCATATAATCTATATCAAACATGATATCAGCTATATCTTTTCTGTAGAAGTTCGATTGGAAGAAAACTAATTCAACAGAAATATAAATCTTCAATAATTTTCCTTAAATTTCACTATGATTTTTTTATTTTTGTCAGTTTTTCCATTTTTATTCATTTTTTTCTTTTTTTCTTTTTCTTTTGAGAAAATCACAAATAAAAATATCATATTGATATTCTATAATACTTAGTTGCCCGATATAATATTATTTTATATCATAAATAAGATATTTATATAAGATAAAAAAAGTTTAACATAGTTTTCACTTCTACTTTTTAAAAGTCCTATTTTTATTTGATTAATTCTTTCAATTTTAATTAAGTTTTTTAAGCAGCAATCATTTAAAAATATTTAAAGGGACACATTTTTAATGTTAATTTTTTAATGTCAAAAAATATTTTTAAATTTATAACACAAATTTATGTCCAGGGAAAAGAGAAAATAAATAACATTATTAGATTAAGAGTGTTTACATATATTAAATAACTCCGTTTGACAAAAATATGGATTTAATGATAAAAATTCAAGTAGATCTCATTTAACGTTATTTTCTGCGTTTAATGTAACTTGCAATTCATGTAACGTCATTTAATGAGATTTTGTTTAATTTGTCACTCGGTCATTTTTTGCACACTTTAGGGTAATTAGGCCTACAGTTTAACGTGGATTCTGAAACACTAACAAACATTTATCCCACTACCAGGATTCAAACCTGAAGCACATGGTACCAAAGGCCAGAGCGCCAATTGGATATCATGTCGCCATTTAATGATATGATTCATGCAAAACTAAAAATTGTAATGTTGTAATTATGTCTTCGAAAGTTTATTATGTTTGTGAATTTTAAACAAAAAAATTCACAAGAATTCTTGTTTTAATTAGCTATAAACGTAACCCATATATTGTGTGTGTGCTTTACATTAGATTCTTTTTAATATGCTTTTGTTTCATAGAACGGTTATAAAGGCTCTGCCTTGCTTACTTTTCGCTTTTTTTTTTATCTTAGTTTTTATCATATTCTTAATTGTTATTGCTAAATATTATACTAGCGTTTAAAAAAAAACTGCATGATTTGTTTTATTTATTATGATGTTAAGTAAAATAGATTTTCTTGTAACAGTGTATTTTAACTGAAGGATACTACTGCGCTAACTACTAATTAATTGTAACTATTTGTTTTTCACTCTGGAATTTATTTTATTTCTCTTAAGTTAACGGTAAAAAAGAATATTTGTTTTACTAATTAGCAGAAATAATAAATTATTCTCCCCCTATTTAAAAAGTGCCTTTTCTTTTAAAATTATACATGATTTTTATGAAAATAAATATCTATACCTTTTTGAAACGATTGCAATTAATTTCTGTATTTAATGTTTTAATATCAGGCAACGTTTTTAATTTCATAATTTAAAAGGCTAATTGGATCCTCAATCATTGCAAAGATTAAATTTCAACTAATATGAAACTTGTGTATAAAATTGAATTCATTTTTATGTCATATAATTGCTGAAAGTTAATTTATTATAAACTTCTCTCTAAACCACTTTATGTTATTTTAATGAAAGTAATCAATTACATATATATATGGCAGTATTTTTAAGATTAACAAATAAAATTTAAACACCAATGCATTACTATTTTGCTATTTAGATGCATGAATTTCAAAAATTTTTATTCCTTTTTCATTGCTGGAGTTTTAAATAAACATATAAAAATACTCAATTTTTAAATTTCCATTGCTTATTAAAAATTTTACTATCCGTAATTTATTTCCCAACCTAACGATAATAATTTTTATTATTTTGTGTCTTAAGAAAAAACATTTAATCCAATTTAATTACGAAAAACTTCAATATAATGATTATTAGAAAAAATGTTATGAAATATTTTTGATTATATAAATGAATTTTCCGTTTTTTAAATATCGCTGAAAAATTAGAATTATTTATCAAAATCGAAATTTTAAGAATTACTAGTATCTTGGTGGTTAATGGAGTGTTATACATTCTATTTCTTATCAAAATAATATTATAATTACTAAAATAAAGGATATATATGTCGTAATTTTACTATTTAATATAGTAAGCTTATGCAATGATACCGTAATAGATTATACTAGCATTAGTAAAAATTGTATTTAGAAATTATATTTTGACTGTAAATAACAAAAGAAAGGCAAAAAAAAAAAAAAAAAAATAGTCTATACATGACTGGACTTGTAACTCTGAGAAAAGATAAGGTTTCGTTAATTAACAGTAAAAAAATTGAAAGCTCACCGCCTCCAATCCATTTAATTTGGTAATTGATAAGTTAAAATTTCATATTTGGAAATATGCTCTTTAGACTTTATTCTGCCTTTCTTGACCAGTGTGTCGATGTTTTCCAGAAAATCCATTGTGTGAAAAATTTTTCAGCAAGTTTATTTAAAAAAATTCTCAAATCAGGGAATACTCTTTGTGTATATTCTGTAAGGACCAAAAAAATTCCAAGTGAGAGGTAGAATGATGTAATGTTTCATCACCAGACTTTACCCAAGGAAAATAAATCTGGCAACACATCAAAAGACTTTCCAGGCTGATGTTAAATCAGTAGGATTATTTTTACATGGAATAAATGAAGTACCAAGAAGGATTTAAATTACTTAAAATGTTTTAAATAGGTGTATAAAACTTTTAAAAACATTTTTTTTTAATTTATATTATTGTAAAAAGAAAAACATGTTGGAAATTGTAAAGTAATTTAATCCACTTAATACAATTTGTAAAAAAAAAAAGATGAAGATTTTTAAAAAGATATAATTACAATAGAATATCTCAAAGGCAGAGAAAACAAAATTTTAAATGCCTTCAGGTAAAAAAACGGAGATAAAATAAGAACTTTCGTATTTCCATATTTCTTTCGTTTGAATTTTATTAATTTCCATTTATTATTTTCCATTTTGCATTTTTATTCAATTTTCACTACAGGAGTTTATAGCATAAAAGTGACACGAAACTAGGAAAAATTCATAATTCACTTAAAGTTTTTTTACGGAATATTATCGTAAAGAAAATCCAATTTTCTTATCAATTTTCAGGAAGTAAATCAAAAATACATTAATCATTATCATTTCCAGGTTCACTATAAAAAATAACAACTACAAAATGCTAGAACGAATGGATAAAAAAAAAAAAAAAACTTTATGTAGATAAAATTTTTCTCTTCCTATATAAAGATACCTTAGAACATTTTGATTAATATTTTAGAGAATAATTTTGCTGCCTCAAGAGCACGTGCTCTTTTTGGCATTCAATTTAAGACCCAACTCTTTCTCTTCAGATGTATGTTTGAAGATGCTTTTTAATAATAATAATAATATTCTCCCAAGAAAGAAAAAGCCCTCTAATTTGACAAGATGATGAATGCAATTTTTAATGGAGGCATTTAAATGAACGAAAGAACTTACAGCTTCATTATTTCGGAGATATTTTTGCCCTCCTGTATTGCATCTAAAGGGATGGAGGCATTTAGTTTTAAATTGCACGACTTCTTAAATGTCCGGACGAATCCTTTTAAGTGAGGCTATTAGTTTTCCACGGCATGCTGAGACTTCCTGTCGGGAACCTTAAAATGCAAAAAGAGAGCTCTTAAATTTCACAAATGACGTCCGATTCAGCTGGTAATATCCGTAAGTTTTACGGCATCTTCTTCCCCTACCAAATTTCACAAAGAAGATGGGGGCCATATATATGTTTCATAACTGAAGGGGAAACCATCTATTTATGCCCTTTTTTATATCTATCACTTGAACAGTACAAATTTCAGGATTTAAGATAAAGTTTCATAATCTTTGAAAGAAAAATTTAATATAGAATAATGCATTATTTATCTATTAATAACTCTTTAAACACACACACCCATTATATATATATATATATATATATAATATTATATATAAAAATAACTTAATATTTCATTTAAATAAATGCGTTATATTAAACATTGAAAAATTGGGCTATAGTATATTTTTATATGGAATTATGTTAGATTTTAATTTTATTTGCTATATCTAAAATCATGATCATAAATTTTTAATACCTATAAACAGTTAAAAAAGCCTAATATTATTTTCTATTATAGTTGTACTTAAATCAAATTATTATTGAATAAAATTTTGTTAGTATAATAAACTGTTTAATAATTAATTTGTTATCAAATATTAATAAGTTGTTTTAAGGATTAATAAATTATTAAATATTAGTAAATTGTTGAATGAATTTTTAAGTATACTGGGATATCCTTAATATATGTGACTAATTCTCAGTGTCCTGCAGTGCTGGATTGAGATCCTATGCGTAATCTACTCAGGGATGGAGGGAAAGGGGCAGCTTCTGTTGTGATGAAGAAGGTAGAAGTCTGACTTGGCTCCATGATGCTCTTACAGTCATGTTAGACCAGGATCTACGGATTAAAGTGAATTCCGAACCACTACAAACATCCATGGCACCACCGGGACTCACACCCAAAACCTGTGCCACCGACCGCGAGAGCGCTAGACACTCGGCCATTCAGGCCCATCTTTAATTTATTATTTTAACAAATTGATATTAAATTAGTTTCTACCGTGAATGTAATCAGATTGTTGGAAAGTAATCAATATAAAATAAATAAAAAGTTTACATCAAAAGATTTATTGAATATAAATTTAGAAAAGGTACATTGAAATAAAAATAATGACAATAAAACTCAAAAATACATTTGATTTATATTTGACAATTGCTGACAAATAAGTTAAGAAAAGAATTAAGAATCTTAAGAAATTATTATTCACTATTATTATATTATTTTGGTTTTATAGAATTAATAATTTTAAATTTACTTATTTTTATTCTTGTATAATAATTTGTTGTCGATTTAAAAAGAATATGAATATCAATCTATACATACAGTGATTCTATATACAAAATTCTATATCAAATTCTATATACATATAACATATTTCTGTATGCTATATAACATACATATAATATGCAGAAATATAGTTTTTAGTTTTTATTTAACTTTTAATAGAACATTTCTTATTATCCAGGATGTGCACTAAAGAACGTTTATTTAAGATTGCCTTAATTAATAAAACTGAAGAATATAAATATTAATTTGATTATTTTAGAAGAAATAAACTGATGTTTTGAATGTACTAATTATATTAACTATTGAAAATGTGGATTCAATAATTTATTTATAAAAATTAATTTCACTATATCTTAATATTCCACGTAAAAGAGAATAGATGCCATGCTGTTCATAATTGAATTGCAAATACAAGAAACATTTCAATTCTAAAAACAGTTTTTGTATTTTAATACCGTATAAGAAAATTAAATTCGATTACTGTTATGAAAATAAATATAAATATTCATAATTTCGGAATTATCTCAAAAAATTCTAAATCAGTCATCTTATAGCAGAAAATGTTTGAATAAAAATAATTTTTTATGCAAAGCAGTTCTAAAATAGTTATTAATTAATGTAATATTCGATATTAAAAAAAAACAAAAATAAGTAACTCTATTAAATGTAACAATTCTTTAAAAACACACACTATATATATATAAATATATAAAGCTCACAAATAACTTAATATTTCATATAAATCCATGTGTTATAATACACATTTTGTATATTGAAAAATTGACCATTGTATATTTTCATATGGGATTATGCTAAATTTTAACTATGTTTACTATCATGATCATAAATTTTAATACTGTTAAAATATAAACAGTTAAACAATTATAACAATTTAAACAGTTAAAACATCCAATATTATTTTTCCATTATAATTATACTTAAATCCATTTATTATTGACTAAAATCTTATTTTCATGATTTAAAACAACACACACACAATTCCAAATATAATAGATTTAAAAGTCGGTGTTATATTTGATATTCATTCGGATGTTTAATTTTCATACAAATGTGAGAACCGGACATCATTTGGAATAAATTATCGAATTGCGAACTGAGACGATATTTATGCACATATTCTGTAGATGAGCAAAAGATGGCGCTTGGGATAATGACGTCATGGCTGTGGGGCAGATTGGAGGAACGTCTGAGAGGGGATTTTCGAAACGAAAGCATCACTTTTCTGCCGAGCAGTGTTGCCGTGCAGCATCTCGCACCACTCTCTGCAACGTGCTTGTTGGCAGAAGCACGCTTTCAAGATCATTGAAAAAATTTTAGGGTGTTTTTACGCTATTTTTAAGAAACGCAAATTTCGTCTTGATTTTTGCCTGATGGTAAGAAAAATATTGTACATTATTTTTTTTATTAATTTTTAAAAAAAAATATTTGATATTTAAATTAAGCAAAAGCAACCATCAAAATATCAATCGAAGTTAAAAAAATATATTTATTGAAATGTTGGTTTCTAATAGATTTTCTAAGGTTTGAGATCTTAATATTTATTTTATTGTCTGGATAGCCAAAGTATTCTTATTTATTGAATTAAGATTGCCAATTCAAATATGTTCCTCCTTAAATTGAAAATATTATATTCTTTAGTAATTAACACGAAATGCAGATTTTAATTATTGTTTTTGATGATTAACAGTTTTAAATCAGGTATAATGATGATTAACAGTTTAAATAATGATGATTAGTTTTTAAATCATAATCTGCTAATCATCATCATAAAGTTGCTCAAATATCTTATTATAACTACAAAATGAACTATAATAAGAAATAAACTATTAATACCAAAAGTCATCTTATTAAAATTCAAATGTTAGTAAGATTTATATAGCTGAGTATGTATTGAGATATAATTTTTTATAAGTATGTGCATATTAGAAAACTCTTTTTCTGTATAATTATTTTTATTCATTGGAAAAAAAATTATTATACAATTATAACATAAATTTTCTAATATCTAATCTTAGAAAACAATATTTTTTAATATGACGCTTTATTAATTTTTTTTTGTAATATTTCAATGCAACCATCAATGTTTTCTCCTTACAACTATTTCTTCCAATCGAAATTAAAATAGTTTAATTGTGATTCTTGAAAGATCAGTTAATAAAATGATTCTGTTTTAAATGAATTAAAATTTGATTGATAATTATTAATGAGCGATCATTTAATTAACTGACATTTTGTTATAATTATTATTTATCAAGACAATCATTGAAATCTGTATTTATTAATAGATACGTATTTAATTCTTAACTCATATGAATTTTTTCTGATTCTCTCTCCCACTGAGTTCGAGGAATGTTTCACATTGATTAGTTTAACGAATAAAAATCTTAGTTTATAATCTAATTTAATTATTGTAGAGTTTAATATAATTTTTATTTTAATGCGCCCTGTTAACAGGCAAATTACAAAAAAAAAAAAAAAAAAAAAAAAAAAATTCATGAATGTTTATTAGTATACTGAAACTGGCGTATTTCGATTTATATATTTCGACAATTTATTTACACTCTCAAAAACACTTCTTTTGCAGAAATCCTGCAATGGGTTATTTCAGTAAATTTAACAGTTTGTAAAGAATTAGAGAATTAATGCCAAGGAGCTTTATCTGTATTAAGAGGCAACACTAGGAGAAGGAGCTTGAGCCAGTTTTCTCCGAATTGATCATCCTCACAATCTGGAATCAATTTTTTTTTTTTTGTACAAGCTCTAATCCGTTTAGATATTTATATTGTGATAAATTATTTATATAAAAATATTTTATAGTGGATTTCGCTATAGGCACGTTTACTATAAACTACTCAACTTTACTTCTTTCAATTTCTTTTGAAATAAATAAAAAGAATCATTTCCTGCCAGTCTTATGTCAGTAATAAGAAGGAAAATATAGTGATGTCCTATTTAGTAAAAAAATAGTATGGAATATTGTCTTTTGTATAGTTAGAATAAAAATTATTCGAATAATGCATATAAATAATGATGAGCTCAAAACTTTTTACTATCAGATAATTATCAGATACTTAATTTTTCTTTTTGTTAATGCTTTGCTTTGTACCAATTTCATCTGCACTTAGAGTTTCATAGCTTTTTATTTGCTGTAAAGAAACAATGGAAATAGAATAACTCCCCCTCCCTTAAATTATTCATAAAAGAAAATTCCCTTTGTGATATGCACGGATATCACTGGAAAACAATATGCAATCAACTTGACAAAAGCAAAAATATTTGTTAATGCTTCATAATGAAATATTGGTGATGTTATTTGGTTACGGTATAAATCCTTTACTTAAAATATTTTTAATTAATATTTCTATTGTTAGTGCATGTGTTATCATTTGGTCAATCTGCTTAAGCGATTTCGGAGAAATAACATAGTAATCTAGCAATTTAACTAAGCAAGCATGCAAATAAACAATGAACAAAAATTGCAATTGATATTCATTATGTTATATATTCGAAAGAGAAATCTTTTAGTATGATCTATACTAACAATGCAGTTTTCATGAATGAATACTATGAATATTTTATTGTTTCTCATACTGGTTTGATAAGTTTGTGCACAGGATAAGATTTTAGATAAAGAGTTAATTAAAAATTGGTTTTAACTCTTTTTATGGTGTACGAGAGAAAAAATTTCTTAAAAATCAAATAACCATAGTATATTAAAAATCATGCACAAATTTGTGCAAAATTTTTCACAGATAATAATAAATTTCGATTTAAAAGAGTACAAATTTTGAAATATTTAAATCACATTTTTTTTAGTTGTAAATAAAAAGTTATTATTTTAAGTATAAAAAATAAAAATAAAAAATTCCGATACGCTACTGCGTCACCGTTAATATAAGAAATTTCTAAAAACATATCAAAATATCGTAAGTTTAGTTTCTTTAAAAATAAAACTTAATCTATTGGTTTCAAATAATGAAACCACAGAAATGTGACTGTAAGTAAGATGATCTTTTCGTCTTGAGGAACAACTTCATGCCCTGCATGTTAACTAGAGTAAATTTCACGTGTTTAATTGAAACATGAGCACGATTAGCTGGAAAGCCCCTCCACTTGGTTTGAGTAGAAGGTAGGAAGATGCAATCTCTCCATATGGCTCCTCCCTAGAATGTGCATTCCAAATTGTAAGATTCCTTTTGAACCAGAGAATAACAGTGTACCCTTACAATTATACCGGATATCTTACAATTGGTATGGTAATTTCCTACCAGATCCCTGTATAAATTGAATATATAATTCTCTGTACATTTCTAGTTCTACTAGAGAACAACAGTGAGCCATCAAATTGGTTGTTCTACAGTAAAGAGGTTAACATGCTTCACTGGTTCATAGGTTGACACTGAAGTACATTAAAAAAAACACTGTAATATAACTGAATATTTCAGTCATAGCGATCTTGAATGTAATTTCAAAAAATATCATACTTAAGAAAGTTAAATCTGAGTATTTAATGATAAAAAAATAAACTGAGAATTCTTGGGAAAAAAAGTCCACTTATAAATATGTTTGAAAATATCGTCTACAGTCATTACAGAAAATAAATAAATAAAAAGGATCAAGATGTGCCATTAACTAAATTAAAAACTACCAAGAGTAGTGAAAATTTGTTGCTCTGAAGTTTTTAATGAGAATTTAAAATTAAGTTACAAGTGTTGTAATTTTGTCACCTACAATACTATATTTTTTTTTTCCATTTCTTTTCTTTTTTTTTTTTTTTTTTTGGTTTTGCTTATTAACATTAATTTATATTTTACTGAGTATTTTAATATTTAAAGCAACAACTTTGTCTTATGGCCTTCTAAAATACGAACACTATAAAGGAAATGCTCAATAGCTTTGAATGGTGCACTATGTGCAGTTCATGGTAAGACACGTAAATGATTAGTACAGAAACGTAAATGTTAATTATTATGTGCGCTAATAAAGTTCCTTGAAAGCAATATAGGAACAATGGCTCAATATATTCCCTTTAATAACTGAATTTATGTTTTAAACTGAAGAAATACTGCTTATCGAGACTACGGTTTATCTTTTAAGAAAATATACTTTCTTGAATAAAAACTACTTATAATTTATGCAAATATGGAATCAGGTGGATGAAGGAGGGATGAGCTAACTGGCATGAGTGCACCAGACTCATCACTCAACCCAACAAGACAACGTACATCATCTGCGTGCTGCTGTACAGATGGTACTGTAATAAATAGAATGGATGGTATTTTAAAATCAAGAATTAATAGCCTTAGTTCAATAATTAATAGTTCTGTAACTGTTAACAAGTCCTAATGCAGCTCGCATCGTTCCATATCGTCTGCAGCAGCGAAGAATATTTTCGAAGTGTTTATTGTTGTAAATTCTTTTGACTCTATACCAGAATTATTTATGACTGCAATAGTGCATAGAATGTCTCGAATGGTAAAAAGAATGGTATGACATAATCTTTTCAAATGATTCTCGATTCTGACCACAAAACTGCATTGGACTTATTTCATAGCAGTGAAAGGTAACATGATTTTTGCTTTATGCATTGCCATATCAATCCATCACCTCGAGTTAAAGAATGGTGTGTAAATATAATTTACTGTCTCTCCAGTAAAACCTCCTACCTATTAATGATTACCAGTATATTCATCAGTCACCGATATTCTTTCAAGTTTATCATTTGTTTTCCTTACTTATCATCAGAGTTTGCTTGAGGCCGGTTTTCAACAGGACAAAGCATGTGGTACGTAACATTCAACAATTTTTTAATTTCCAACAAATTTAACTTCACGGGTCCATACATTTTACAATTTACGATATTTGGATAGATTATTTTAATTTAGTTGTTAGCATTAATTAATCAGTGAGATGAAAACTGCTTGATTTTCTACTGATCTGATTTTAATTGCACTGTTAAAAAATGATTGGTTTATAACAAATGAAATTTAATTCGTTGTATCCGAAATTATCATAGAAGAATTACGAACTAGAAATAGTGAAGAGGTATGATTTACGCTTCACCTGTGAAACTAATTTAAATTAATGTTCTCTGTACTGTCTTTAATCTATTACATCTCCTATTTCGTTCCATGTGTCTGAAAGAGGGTTAATTAAAATATTCGCCTGGATGAACGTAAATCTATTTTTCTTCTTATTTGAATTGCTTTCGACAGTAAAGTCGTTAGATCAGAAGATATTTGTTGGCATACTTTTCAACATAGTATTCAAATATAAAACAAGTTTTAAATAACGAAGTAACTCAAATTCGGTTAGCTTGTTCATGAATAATTCATCTCGAAACAATGAAATGACAATACAATCGCAACCTTCCTTTTAATTATTCGCTTGTGTGATAATGTTTCAAAAATCATTAAGTTTCCCACCTTTTTTACTCGCCGTGGGAAAAATGTACAGTACATGAGTGAAAAAAATAAATGAAATTTGGTACGGCTTTGTAGTTTTTTTTATTCTAATTAAGTAACACTAAAAATAATGGAAAGTGTTATTCAATTTTATTTTAATTAGTTGTTTGAATGAAATAATATTTCGCTTGAGTTGTTATATTGGTAATGAGCTTGCTTCTAACCAGATAATCTGAATTGAATCACCAGTAAGACTGATTTTTCTGTTAAGGTTGATACTAAAAAGGCATTTCTACAGGTAAATTAATGTTATCTGTATACGGTAAATTAATACGGTATATACGATAAATTAATGTTCTCTCTCTTTCAACTTTAGGAAGATATCTAAATTGTTTCGGTAATCATATTTGAATTAAAATATGCTTTTTATTTATCAATATTTATGCGAAATACATGGCAATATATAATCATTCCATTTATGTAATATATAAGACACATTTTATTACAATAATATGAATAAATTCCTTGAGATTTGAAAACTTAAAAATTGTTCTTTTCTATTTCTTATATAGAATTAAAAAATTAGCGGTGCACTTATTTGCCTTTTCAACAAATTGGTATTAAAAAATATATCTGCTGAGAAGTATTCGAGTAAAGAATTTATCAAGACAAACAAAATGTTTATGGTAAGCTGAATTATTCTTAAATTGACAAGCATCGTATGAATGAAATGTGAAAATGAACTATAATACAAAAGATATCACAACTCAAGTCTTTAAGGCCTTTGATATGTTGCAGAAACCAGTTTAAACCGGTGCCGTTAGAATTAACTGAACCAATAACCAGTTGGCGTGTATAATATTCTCTTGTGAATCCTGATTTATTCTCGGTTCAGATTCTATATCATATATCTGGAGGTTATGTGGAATGAGAAATCATCTGCGAATTATAATAGAATGATAACTTCAGCCGAGGCGGTGTTATTATAGAAGATGATTGATTATTCATAAAGGACATCAGTTCCTTAGAATGGCTAGTCTTATCCTTTGAAATTACTAAGCACTACAAAACCAAATCTGCACTACAATGCAGCTTAAGATACATCTTGTTAAACTTCTGAAAGGTTACAGCGGATTTAACATGGATGATAGTGTTGTGATGAATTTCAAGCGAATGTTTGTCTTTTAAGGACAAATTTTTCAGCAAATGCATTAGTTAGGGCAATCTAAAGTTTGATCTGATTTAATTGACCTTGCACCCATATTAGTTGTAATGAATGCTATCTTATTTAAATGCCTATAATAAGTGCATAGTTTTTGTGAATAGTATAGTAAAATAGTCTATAGCTTTTGATATAGTTTTAGTTAAGTACAAAAATTTAATATTTTTATGAATATGAAAGATATTTGCTTATTGAATGAATGAAAAACCAATCTTACATATTTAATTCTCAAAATTATTCAATGATTATAATAATAATTTCAGGATTTTTTTTTATTAAAAAACACAAAAATACGTATTATATGCCTATTTCAACCAGTAAAATGATTATTTTCAATAGTAAGTGCTCGTATGTAAAATTCGATAAAAGATGAATAAACAAAAAAGACGGAACAAACAAAATCATCAAACAATCAATAAGTATCTTACCAAGATTTCGACTTTTGAGGTTGATTTCCTTTTACATAACAAAATAACAGAATCAAACTTTATTAACATTATTACTTTTAAAGAAGTTAAGAAAAAAATTTATTTTACACAGCTATGCATATTTTATTACGTCTAGCGCGAATTTCAGGAACTTTCTATTGTATAGATTATACAATAGCAAATCCATACATATTTATGATAATTTACATATCTTGCTAAAAGATAACTCCAAAGATATTAAAATTATGTTTAAAATTCATTTCTAAAATAATTCATCCTGAATAAGGAAAGCAGACTTTAACTTGTTGACATTAGATTCCTTTTATTTTCCTCATATGCAACTGAAACAGTACTCTAATATCTAATTATATATTTTAGATAACCAATCGCATTCGAGTTACAGATTAGAAGAATTGCTATGCAGCTGGTGTTAAAGTGAATGCAATAAAGTCGAAGCAGCTGCGTTGATTTAATGCAGTAACAGGAAAAAGTAAAGCCCATGAGATTAAAACTATCGTAGCATTGCCGCGGAACTAAGCTTACAACCATTAATTCCGTAACAAAAAAAGAAGAAGATAGAATACATCGCAAATAGTTTTATTAACTCACATAAATAGATTTAAGATTATCTCTGTTAAATTAAAATGGCTCTAAAGGAATTATCAATCGTATAACATCTTTTTTATTTATCAAAATGTAGATTTTAGAAATTTAACAAAATCATGGTAAGAAATGTTTATTGTTAGCATGCAAGAAAGATTGTATTTCTGTCACTAGATGTAACTGTGTAATTATTTGAAGATAGTTTTTATTTTATAATGCAATATTGTATTTTATGCATTTTTTCATGTCTTCCGGTCAAAAAAATAACTTACTTTACTACAGAATTTAAAAGCACGGAAGTTTAAAAAGTATATAAACCTCATTAAAAAGGGGTAAAAATCTTGCCCTAATTCACAGTTTTAGATTGTTTATAGTGACCATTTTACTTTGACGACTCATTTTCAATTTCATAACAAGAGTGACTGATTCCTATAAATTCCGCTCTTTAAAAGATTGAAATCTGTAATACCGATGGTAGAAGAAAGTCTTGAATTGACCAAGTCACGCCATTACCAAACACCTTACAAAGATTCTTATCCATTTATTTTGAAGACTTTGGTAGTGAGAGACCCCTAAAGTCAATACCTTTTCCTTTTTTATTGCTCCCTATGGTTTAATTTAAGTGGATCAGTCACTATATACAGCTTTAGACCTTCCCTGGAGCTAGGGAGGAAATAAAAGTTCGCCCCTATCCGTTTAGGGGAGAGAGTAAAGCATTGCAACGCCTCGCCTGTGTTGAGGATCAGGTGCTTTAGTCCACTGCTTTTATGGGGTAGTTTTGGAGAAACGCGTCTGTGCGACAATGAGAATATATATGCAGTATGGAGAGATAACTTTCATTTGAACTAAAAACACCGAGATTTAGGCATAAAAATAACAAACTGAACAATCTAAAATACGGTTTATTGGACAGTTTTATGTTTCAGGTTACTGTAAAAATTATCTTTGAAATTCACCTTTCTTTGACCATTTATGTCACTGCCATACTGGACTGTAAAGAAGTTTAAAGCAGTACTAAAAAACAAGGCATAACTCTTCCATTTTGCTGCAGACAGAGAAAGGATAACAAATTTTCGAAAGTTTCTATGATATATTTGATCACAAAAGATCACTTTAAGAGAAGTAATTTTAAGTATATTAGTATTTGGCTTGTACAAATTAATTTGGTTCGCTGTTTTCAATTTTTATTCCCTTTAATTGTTTTCATGAGCAAATATACAATGGTAGTTTATGAAAATGCATTTAACTTGATAAGAGAAGTTGAAAATTAAATTACTTCTCTTAACATTGAAATTGTTGAATGAGGTAATTTTAATTATATTAATAATTGGCTTGTACAAATTAATTTTGTTCATTGGTTTTGATTTGTATTCTATTTAATTACTTTCATGATTAAATATACAATAGTAGTTTTTAAAAATACATTCAACTTCACTTAAATCATATAGGAAATTATAGGAATTAAATATAATTACACTTAAAATAAGTTTACAAATTTTAGCAGAAACCATAAAAATTAATTAACAATTAATAGTTTTTCAATAAAAGGAGTAAAAATTGTTAAATATCTGTCAAGATAGGGCTTTAATAATTGCTAGGAAATAACAAAATTTAAATAATGTGACATTATAGTCTAATTTATTATTAGAAGAGTCAATTTATGCTTTTAGAAATAGAAATTTTTCATAACCAAAATCTTTAGCTGCTAAAGAATCTAATCGATTATTATTATATCGTATATAGAACAGACAAAAATGTACTTATGATAAATACGTATTATGACATTCGAATTATGATCGTATTGATCATTTAACCAACTTATGATCAAGCAGTTTGTAAATAAAAGAAAACTCTATAAGATGGAAAGTTTATCATTTTATTAAATTGATTTTGTAATCGTTGTATAAATAAAATCGACCCCTAAAGATTTAATTAATATTTGAGCTTATATCAGAGAACTTAAAACTGTCATTAAAGACATGCATTTAATGAATTATTTTGTAAATATTTTTCCTTAATAATTTTTGGAAAATGCTAGGAAAATCATAGGAAATGCACGTACACCTCTTATTATATCTAAATTTGCATCTCATTTTTTTTAAGAGACAAACCGAACCCCCTATAGAACTATCACAAACTTTTTATACATCTCCACAAAAGCTACAAACAAAATTATAAAATTTGATTTTAAGCTAATCACACCAAATACATGACGTTCACTGACTAACGACATGTATTTGGTGTGATTAGTAACTATATATGTTTCTCAGCTTAGGACTATATGCAAATTGTATGGCAGGTGAGAAATTGAAGTATGTAATTACAATTAATGAGGCATGAATATATTTATCTGAATCCAATCGAAAAATATTGATTAACTACCAAATAGATGAGACAAAGACCTAAAATAATGATACGAAGAAAACAAGGAAAGTTTTGCTAAAGGTTTTATGATTCTTACTGGATTCCTTTTAACGAAAAACTTAAAATAATGAGAGTAGAAAGAAATGTCAAAATTAACTCGAATTACTATCAGAAATATGATTTAACATTTGTTTTTAATAAAGACATTCCGTCACTTTACCTAAAATATCTTCACTGTGTTAAGTTTCAGCAGGACGAGGTACCAGTCATACCTCTAAAGAGAATTTCCCTCTCTACTTAGGTAAAAATGAGAAAGGAAACCAGCATTGAAGCTATTTCATTTAAATGCATCTCACACAAGTCCCCTGGTATGGATTACTGTGCATTTGAGCTTTTAAAACAAGCTCTGTATAAGTGGCATCCCAAAACATTGGATGCACTCTAGAAGATTGTGGAGGAGGAGTGAAAATAATATCAATTTTGTTTTAAGAAAAGCTTCTTTTATCTTGGAAATCAACATGTAATATGATAGTTTAACAAAAGGCCTATCAGACTGAACGTTAAAAAATAAAATAATTTGATATATATATATATATATATACATATTCAAAATTTTTACAAAAACGCGTAATCCCCCTCTTATACAATATCGGATTTTTTGTGACAAAAATCGTCTCAGAAATATTAATTAAGATGTTTCAATTGCTATTTGTAATCGACTATAGTTTCCGTATGATGTAACTGAAACTCATTCATGCATCTGTGTGCGAAATTACCCACTTTATTTTATTTTATATGCATAAATTTATTCACAAGTGTAGTTAATAATGGTATGAATTGTCAAGGTATTACCAGTTTTAAATCATAAGAGCAATGAATTTTAATTAAAGTGTTAACAATTACATAAATCTTAACAATTAATTAATAACCATTAAGTCTTAACAATTAAATGTTTTTATAGAAATAATTTTCTCAAAACAAAAATTAAAAATATAGCATAGTACATAGCTTTCTAAAGTAGTGTACTTAATTCTTATAACGCTATATTTTTTTTTTTTTAGAAATTTAAGTTTTGAGAGCATTTTTCATATTTTTAATTTAATGTTGATCAATTTTTCAGGAACATTTATTCATAAATAAGAGAAAACAATAGATTCAAACATTATTCATTTTAACATTTTTCATGTTATGCTTATACCCCTTTTTAGTAAGCTGAATATGACTTAAAAACATTAATTTTTTTTATGAATTATGTTCTGTTTCCTAGGTTACCAAAAAAAAATTTAGAATTTACGAGAAATATTAATGAATCTTTCAATTTTACGTATATTTTGAAATTAAAATTTTATCTTTTTTCATAGTTGGAAATGGAAACAATGAAAAGATGTTTACTTATTAATGTATTCACCTGTATTTATTTTGTTTACTTTTTTTAATTATTCCTTTTAATTTTCCTCACCAATAAATTTAAATATAATTTGAAATAAAAGCAGAAAATAAATATTAAAATTACTTACCTCTAATAACAAAGAACTTTCGTGAATCTTCAAGTTCTATTTCATCACAATTTGACTTTTATAGGCTTCATCATCCAGAGATTTTAAGCATGGCTTTGATGACAAATTCTTTAGGATTAAACTAAAAATAAAATCAGGCTATATCAGACAAATTAAATTTAATCGAATCAAATAGCGAGACTAGTCCGTAAAATAGCTTTTATCGATAATTCATGGGAAGATTTTTATTTCCTACTTACGAATCGCAACTTTTTTTCTCAAAGAAGTGAATCTTACCCTTAGGTTGAGCTGGCGTAACATTATTTTTTGTTGACTCTGCATAAAAATTGTAATTTGAATTCGTCTGATTTATTATTAGATTTTTTATTTTTAGATATTTTCTTCCATAGAGTTCTGTGATGTCATTTTATTTTTCAAAAGAGCTTAATAAAGAAAAAGTTTAAACTTTTATCAGACATTTTATTTTGGGTATCGAAATTCAAATTTAAGAGATTAAATTAGTTCATGCACTGCAATAGTTTTACTTTATAATGTCTTTCTTGGATTTAATTCTCAGTCAGTTTAATTTTTTTCTGTTAGACTTTCTATGATGCATTCGAATCTGTAAAACGTCATTGAATTCTATGGAAAAATAAGAATATCGTTTATTTATTATTTTTTAATGCAAATTTTCTTTCCCATGTCCGCAACCAACAAGATTCTATATTTATATTTGTATCTATGCATGTATACATGCTGTAAATAGGAATACCTGGTAACGATATGAAATTTTTTGTTTGTGCTGTATAGTATGTTGTTTGTCAACTGAAGCCTTTCAAAATGATTTTTTTTTTTTTCATTAAATGAAATTCTTTCTCTTCTTATAATGGATTTAAATTAATATCATATATTTTATACTTCACTTTTAAATGAATATACGATAATGCACAAGCTATAATATAAAATACATATTAATAAACAACTGTTAAGCTTTTATGCAAAAAATGTACCAGTAATAATAAATATACTTAAACAATAATAATAGTTAATTAAATAATTTTGGGCATTGAATGAAAATTTAATCGACCCATTTCTTAATTAAAAATATCAATTTATAATTTTACGTTTGGAAATAAAATTGATACTTATTTCTTATTTGACTATTATTTATTTTTATAAATAATTGCAGCTCTATTATACTTTAATAGAAGTTAATAGTGGATTTAATTAATATCAGTTTAAAAATAAGTTTAAATAACTTAAGATCTTTTCTAAATTTGATTTAATTAGTTTTTAACAGTTATTTATATATTATTAATTCTATACACGTATTGTAAAATAAATATTTGCGCTAATAAACTTGTAATGAATTAATTATTTTCTATTTAAATTTACATATTTAGAAGACTTAGATTATTTTGAAAATACCAACCATCAGACAAAGCTTGTCCTTCTTGTGACTTTAAAGCGAGTTTGTTTCGAGCCTGTATATAATATTACCCCTATAATTTTCTGTAATACTTGAATCTCATGAAAAATATTTGTTAAGTTTCAGAATCATGTTTTAAATTTTAAAAATATAATTTTTTCCTTTCAATGAACCAAATGAACTCTCATTCGTCAAAGTAATTAAAATGTGCAAAAATTACATATCTAAAAAATAGGCACATTAAATACAAGTTATTTTATATATATTAATTATTTACATATTTGTTCTCGAACATAATTTCCCCAATTTATACTTTCGATATGATCATGCATTTTTATCGTAGTAAGTATCACTTCAAGACAAGTTTTTCCACTAGTGATTCATTAGTTATGGCACCATAACATCAGAGAGATCAGAACATTGCGAAAAGCTAATTATTGTGTAATTTCCCTTCAATATTTCAAATTACATTTCAAATAAATATATTATTTATACTATGAGAGTCTTCCCTAAATTAGCCCACATGAAGTCGAAATCCCAACTTTAAATGGTTCCCTAAGGATTCAAAATTTAAACTGGCCTGAAACTATTTAGACTGAGCCTACGATTTCAAATGAGCCCTGCCAGGAATTATAACCCCCATTATGATAAGCGTGAGAGTAGGGACTCAAGCGATAATTCCACGCACGCTTATAGCTAGCTATGGATAGCTATATAATAATTAGTTGAGGTTGCGCGTTTCGGACGTGCATTTAGAGGAGCTCCTGTTTACCTATACCGAGTTTGAAACTTTTCTTATGAAGATAGTTGAGTTCATTTCGCAGTTAAATGCAAAATCGATAAGTAAGCTGCACTGCAATACTTTATACAAGACTGACAGTTATAAACTGATAAAGTTTCTTGGCAGTAGTACAAAATACCTAGAAAATGATTTGTGGGCTTTTATAATTTACAATGTATTTTAAGTCACTTTTTTCCCAAAAAGTTATAATTTGACGCATATTGAAAACAAAGTTTGCAATTCTCTGGATAAATTAATGTAGTGTTAATTGCTTTGTCAGTTTTTATACTAAAAGCAACCATAAAAGGGAAATAATATACGTTTTTTAAAAAGTTTTTTTTTCTATAATTTCAATGAACGAAGCATAATTTGGAGTTCCTCAACTATCGTAGTCATGTACTAGTCCTTTTAAAACTATTGTAATCATTTAGTTTATTCGAATTTTTAGAAAATTTAAAAATATTTTCTGATTATTAAAATAGTGGAGTGATTTAATATAGTTATATGAATATTTTCATCATAGAAATACAAGTATACAACATAAAAGAAAATTTAAATTTTTATAATAATATAAATTGTTATTGTTCAGTTATTAAGATTTTAGTTATTTTTAACATCTTAGTCATTTATTTTATTTATTTCATATTTATCATTTGAATGAAGGAAGCATATTTTGGAGCTATTTCTATTATAGATATTTTGTTTATTTGAATTTTTAGAAAATGTAAAAATATTTTTGATTATTAAAATAGTGAAGTTATTTAATATAGTTCTATAAGTAGTTTCACCAGCATCTTACAATACTAAATTAATTAGACATATAAATTGTTATTCTTCAATTATTAAGATTTTAGTTACTTTTAACAGCTCAGTCACTTATTTCTTTAGAGTTGTATTTATCATAACTATAAAGTAATCCACCTTTTCTATGACCTAATCGTTAAACGTTAGGAATCAAAGTAAGCAGAGATAGAAAAGGGATATTCCACTAATAACACCACCACAAAAAGAGTATGAATATAGTGTCAGAAAGTAAAGCATTGTTTGGAGAAAAGCAATAAATGTCATTTGTAAGGAGAATTGTTGTCGGCGAAGAGGTCATTTGTTTTTATCATGTTATGATTAAAATTGGCGCCGAGGTCGATTGCTTGGTGATAATTTTATTAAGGAATGGCAGCTGAAAGTCTTAAATTTATAAAATATGTTTAAAAAATTTCTGTAATGAAATGAGGACATACTATATTCTCTGAATATCATCATTTGGATGTTACGCGCAACAATATTTTTATATGATATATTGATGCTTATTTTTTTTTAGTTCCAGATTTTCAAAATGGGTACTCCTCAAATCTGTATCAAATTTTCGATGTTTACATTATTAATAATTATTATAATATAATAAATATATAAATATTAATAATAATTGCATTATTAATTATTCGATAATTATTACAGAATTATTTACCTATTATTTTTATTACATTAGTTTAGCATGTTATTGAGATTAAAATTTATAGTTTTAAATTTTTTTAAGTCTACCAAATTTTATTCTCTGATTTATGAATAAACGTTCTTAAAACACTTATTTAAAAGTTTGTACATAACATTGCCAAACAAAATAATTTTTGCCGTTTAATCTTTTATTTTCGTGTAATTTGAGTGATAAAATAGTTTCCTATCAAAAATTGTAGCTTCAAATTAAAAATTCTAAAAGTGATCTTTAAATAGTTTTTTTTTCTGATTTGAAAAATATTTCATTCATGTTGAAATATCCGTTGTAATAACAATTATTTTGTCATCATGATTCTCATAATAATTAACGCTGTATATTTGCCTATGATTATGAAGTATTGCCTACATCATTGAAGATTAAAAATAAACCAAGAAAATTTATTGCTAAAAGCTAGTTATGTTTTAATAAATATTAAAATAGTCCCATCAAAGGCCTCATAATAATTAACGCTATATATTTACCTATGATTATGAAGTATGCTGAGATCATCGAAGATTCAAAATATAAGAAAATTTATTACTAAAACCTAGATTAAGTCTTAATAAATATTAAAATAATTTAACTTGATTTACTTCCATATAACTTTAAATCAGTAAAATTAATTTTTGGTGGGGGAAAAATTACTTACGATTTTTGGTATTCACACATTTCAAAATTTCAGAATCGCCTTAAATTTAATTAATATGAATGTTAATTTACTTGTGTAAAATATATATTTAAGAAATAATGCATTTATAGATAAATGATAATTGTTAGCTTAAAACAATGGCGAATTAAATTAACACTAGAACAAAAATCCCAAAATAGTGAAATTGTGTAAGTAAGTTCTGAGGATTTAAAAAAAAAAATATTTGTATTTAACAAAGAAATAAAATAAAAGTTTCTCGAATTGTGAGATTTTGTTCATGAATATTTTATCTTGAATAATATGAATTGTCGCACTTTCTTGTAAGAATCAATAAATTTCATTTCTTACTTTATTCAATCAATATCACTTTGTTCAAGTATACAAACTTTTATACTTTTCAACAACTTTAATTAGCCAGACAGTACATAAAAAAATACAGTTAGTGATAATACTCCTTTTTTATAATAGCTTTTAATACAGAAAATAAGCATCTATCGAGACTAAACGAGTTTCATTTTTACTGCTATAAAACTATTCCTTTCGTTTAGTTTGACGACAGTAGAAAGGAAATTTATAGATTCTCGATTCTTACTGACACTATTTCACACAAAGATAAAGCGTTTAATATACTACAAGAAAAAAATTTATATGACAGTCAAACGTTAAAATATGGAGTAGTTACTTATAATGGCCGTCAGAATTTTATTGAGTCATAACATTAAAATAGTTTTGATATTTGAATTGCAATAAAATAATTCTAATTAATTTATGTTACACAAACAGTTTCTTTTCATACAATTTTTATGACTTTTAGTCAGGAACTTTTTGCAAAACTTTAAATTATGTGTATTAATTCTATTTTACACATAAATTACTGCATAAAGTTATATAATATAAATCAAATGCAACTTTTTAATTTGAAAAAAATATTTGTACATATTTGACTCTTAACAACAATAAATATTTTTATAAAAATTTTAACAAGAAACAGAAATTGACAAATTAGAATATTGAATGTAATTTAATGTATTGGTGAATTACATGAATGTTTTTAATCAATGAAATGTGAGAATAGACCAAGAAGGGAACTTATTTTAATGCACAATGTTTTAAATCTGCTACTTTAATTTGGTAATCTTTTTACCAGTTTTATTTATAGAAAATAAATGTACTTTTATAAAAATAATAGCAGATAGGACTCGGTGTTGTTAAGCACAAAAAGCAGTCAAAAAAAAAACTTTACAAATTTCCCAATTTAATAAAAAAAATATACTATATACGATAATGAATAACAAATGTGAATAAGAACGAGTAAAAGCTGTAAAGTCATTTCAATTCGTAATTCTTTTACAAACGATTCTTCAACTAAATAATTTGAAATTTCAACTACACATAAAAAAAGGAAAGATATTTATTTGATTGAAAAACATAATAAGTTTTCTTTGTGTCATTTTTAGCTACGCACCAAATACAACAACAAAAAAAAAATTGGATTTCTAATATTAGAGTTTGAAAGTGTTACGCAATAAAAACACACCAAAAATAAATATATGGAGTGCTAATTTTTATTAAAAATGTTGGTATTTGTTAAAATTACCTAATTTTTAAAATATCTAGTTAAAGAGATATTTGGATAAATTTTATTCCCATAACATAGTTAAAAAATGAAAATCAAAAACATTATCTCAATAACATTATTTTATTTTAATTAAATAGTTTTAGTAAATTTAACAATTATGTTCTTAAAATGGTCTATTTAACTCTATATATATATATACAGAACACAAATATAAATAACGAATAATATCAAAAGTAAAGATTAAAATATTCAACATTTAAATAATATATTTCTCTTTGAATCTATTAAATAGTTGTCAATATTTTGATGATTTTTAATAAAAATGTCAGAAATCAATGCGAAAAAATTGCAGTACCGCAATGTGGATCAAATTGTTAATCATTTTTTATGATAATATATCAGATTTTTAATTCTTTCATATTAAAAATCTAATAATTAAATGGAAATAAAAAAAGTCACGTGATTATTATATTCTTTTTTTTTTTTAACGTGAATAAAAATCACACAAAAATAAAAAAGTTATATTCTAAAAAAGAATATAAAAATATTTTCCTTGTCAAATTAAAATATTAAATTATTTTTATTTAATTAGGAACCACGAATGGAATGATAAATTGAAAGTAAAATTAGGCTTGAAGAAAACACTTTTTTTTTCCGAACAAGGATGAAATCCCAATTTTAAAAACAAAAATATTGCAATTCTGTCTTGAAGAAACACTTCCTAGTCAACTGATGAGAAAATATATCCTGAACTTCAAGCCTGGCCAAAAAAATCTGCCTGAGAATCGCAAATATATGTGGTGATATCTTCTAGAAATGGCATCGTAAAATCTTGCATTTTGCATCGTTGTGACAAGACTATGGCTCGTCGTAAAAGAAAGAGACTCTGTAGGATGTTCCTGACACTCTGCATTGCTGTTTTTTGCGTCGGTTTATTACTCAGAGCTGCCGTAACCAGCCTAGGGCTTCGAACTTTCATCGAGGTTGACTTGGATAAGGACACATCCAACTATAACGTACCAGGAATCTACTCCTTACGACATAAACATGTAAAGGTAAGATTCATTAATCTATTTCTATAATTTGCCGTTTTCGGAAAAATTATATGGTTCAGTTCGATTTTAAAATTCCTTGTGTGAATGGACTTTTAAATTAAATACCGTTATTGATTACAAATAGAGTTATATAATAGAGATACGATTATGGGGGAAAAATACATTTAAAAGTAAAAGAGATAAAATACAGAACAAAATATAGTAACTAACATAACAGAACTATGAAATCAACAAATACAACAAAAACATAAGTGAAACGGGAAGTATATAATGCAGATGGAATAATTAATGGTGATAAACCTGAGGGAAGAATGACAAAATAAGGTTGGCATAGGATACGTTTATTTAATTTTTACTAATTAAAGGCAATTGAACAATAACATCAGTAACTGAAATCTATTATAATCCCAAGCTTATTTGTGTAGTTTACTCATGTCTTCCAAATCTGTAAACTAAATCTTTTTCAATTTCTATCTTTATTTCTTGATGATATTGTACCCTACAGAAATTTGTTTTCTTTCTAATGCAGCTGGCAAACACTTAGACAGCTTGGTCTTGGATGCCTTAAGGCAAGCGCTGCAAAAGACGTAATCACTTTGCATTACTCAGGGGGTGCATGTAACTTGAAAATAAGACACGGACGCGGAGTAACATTGCCCCCGCAACGCTCTACGATCCTATTAGACCGGGACCTAGAGTTTAAAGTGGATTCCGAACCACTACAAACATCCATGGCACGGCCGGGACTCGAACCCGAAACCTGTGGTACCGAGCGCCAGAGCGCTAGCCACTCGGCCATTCAGGTCCCACCCTACAGAAAATAGAATAATACAGAAAATTTCACTCAAACGGCATAAATCTTCAAAGAGAATTATTTTAGAAATGACATTCGATTTTTGAGAAAATGTTAAAAATATTTCTATAGTATTACCGTTATTTTCATTTCATGACAGATAACATCTTTCCGTGTATTATTATATTTTTCCTACTTTCCCAAAAGTATTCTTATAGAAATATAATGCAATATAACATTTTCTATGGCAGTATATAATTATATGATTTTCTTATTCTTGTCGCTTGTCATCTTTGAACAATGAGAATCTCTCACGAAACCACTTTTTCGTTTGGAAAATTTCAAAAACAAAAAAGGGTTTTTTTTATGTATAAGATTCATACTAATAATATACAGACTGTGTGAATCATATGGTATATGATTCACACAGTCTGAATGAAAGATAGAATGAAGATAGCTTGAATACTTACTAGATTTGGATTCGAACACGATTATTTTATCATTATTTAATGCTTTCCAATGAAAATACAGAGGTTAAACCGAATAAATATTATGAATAAGAATGGACCTCTATTTCCGTCGCTTCTTTTTTTTTATAGTATATCTGGTACATATTAATGGAAATATACAATACGCATTTTTCCTACATATGAAGTGATATTTTTATCACCTTAGGGGATACAGTCAAACCTGTTTTTGTGCGGTATAAAAAAAATTAAATCAAATGCATATTATGAATAAAAATTGATTCAAAAATAAAACAACAGATGGCTGTCAAAATAACATGCAAATTAAAAAAAAATGCAATAAATGGCCCACCTGATTATATCATCTCATTACTTTACTTTACCCCAATCCTCATCACTATATCCAGGGCTATGTTGCCCCTCACCAGTTAAAAAGATAAGAGTAGGAAAAAGAAACCACTTAAAAGTACAAAGAGATAAAATACAGAAAAATATATAGTAACTAACATTACAGTAACTACGAAATCAACAAATACTAACAAAAACATAAGTGAAATGGGAAGTATACAATGCAGATGGAATAATTTATGGGGATAAACCTGTGGAAAGAAAAAAAAAAAAGGTTGGCATGGGATACAGGATATTATGATGGCATTCATTCTATGAAGAATGAAATATTACATAATGGGCAATAGAATGGTTGCAGAGAGTTCAATTTGTATTTCAGAGGTGATGGTCTTCTTGGGATGATTAAATGTTCCTTTTATTCTAAAAAAGATTATTAATTTGATAATTTTCCATCTGGTCATGGGTTGTAAATTATATTTCTGTGCTAGTGAATGAAAAAGGCTTAGAAGGGATTTTAAGATGCCATGATTCTGAAAGAGGACAAGGATGCAGAGGCAGATGCATAGTGTAATTGTTCTCCAGTTTCTCCACAGGAACACAGAAATCATATTTCGAGGGGTTGAATTTTTGGGGTATGTTGAGAATGGACCATGACCATTAGTGAACATATTTTCTTCTCTAAATACAATTCTGCTATTTTATGATACTTTAGGAAGGATTTCGAAACATTTTCGCCCGGTGTTGCTTTGATTCCAGTCTCATTGTGAATCCTCTGAAAGACAATTATTCAAGCTATTTTCGAGAAATGGAAATGGAATAGGAAGACAAATTGATTCATCATCAGTAACGCTTGCTTTAGAAAGGCTATCTGCGTATTCGTTGCCAAAATAGCCTGCATGTTATTTTATCAAAGTAATAGGACGAAGTCATTTCTTAAGAGTTTTTGCTGTATTTCTCTGGCCATTAGATGACAGCTTTTAGGATTAAGGAAGGCCGATAGACTCGTCTGAAAAACTGAAGAAGAGACTTAAAAACTGAAGAATTTAGAGATTCCGAATACTCTAAGACTTTTTGATACCAAGAAGTTCAGTTTGGAAGATAGTTTTTTGGAGAGTTTTCCCTTACATTCGTGAATTAAGTTGTCATATTTGAAACAGCAAAAGGCGCAACCTGTACCAATTTCAAATTTTGAATCACCTGTGAAAATATTAATAAGGGAATTATAGTTGAAGTGATTAGGAATGCGAATTTTTAGATCTAGGCCAAAATTTGCTGGATGAATCTTTAAACGATTTTTGTTTTTCTCGTAATCATTTGGGTTAAAATTAGTGTCATGTAATGTAAAATTTTTTTTAACCTTTAATGAATTTATGAAAATTGCTTCCTATTTAATTGTCAGGTATAAAGTACCCACGTTCAAAGCTGAAGTTGAAGTTATATGAAAAGTTCCCCGTTAATAAAAATTTAAAAATATTTGAATGCAGGCAATAATTCTTGTTTGTCTGTCTGTAAGATTTGTTGCCTATATTGTTTGCACAATGGGAAAGCATGCGCTCAATAATTGTTTTGTAGAGTATTTCCTGTGATATTTATTGACTCCCCTCTTGTTACCAGCAATTATGTAGAGACGATTCAGATTTTCCATAGCTTTGGTTGACTGTTTTTTAAGATGTGCAGTCTGATTAAGTTTTTCATCTACATTGACGTCTAAATATTTGAGCCTTGCGTACTATAATACGTCATTATTACCTATACGCCTAAATATTTGACGACTAATATATATATATATTGTCTCATTTCTTCGTATTGGTTTGTCATTCTATTGAATCTTCGGACCTCTTTTAATTTACAGAATAAAATGCAGTTAGTCTTTTCAAGTGAAGCATTATTAAGAAGTTTAATTGACAACATTTTGAATTTATTCAGAGCTGTAGCTGCGTGTTCGTTGTGTCCCTCTCTTGTCCTGCTTCAAATGATGAATACGAAGTCATCTGCAAATGCTAGCAAATGAATCAGCTGGCCAGAGAAAATTTAATATTTCATCAGCTATAAGGTTTCGAAAGGCCGGGCCACTGCAAGATCTCTGTGGACAACCCTGAGACTGTTCGTGGAAAATTGGCCCTTCACTGGTCTGAATTGCTACTTTTCTATTGTTAAAACATCAAACAGAATTTCTGTAATATTAGTTTTTCGATAATTAAAGGTAATCTATTTTTAATTGAAGTATATTTAACGTTATCAAAGGTTCCTTTAATGTTTATTTAGATAAGAATGGAATATTTGAGTTCACCTTGAGAATTCTTTATCAAATCTATTAATTTGATTAGAGAATGGTCAATTGATTCTCCTTCTCTAAGTCAATGATAAAACCTAAATCCATGTGAGGGATGGAGTCGGTTGAGATTATATATATATAGGAAAAACTTTAAACAATGAACTGGTACAAACAAAGAAGAAATTATTATAATTCTCTAATTATATGAGAAAATATTTGTTTAGGATGGACATTCAAAATCAATGAGAAATAAAGAGGTGAAAAATAAAAGGCGGAGATCCAACCATGTTCTGGACGACAATGTCCAGATTTGTTTCCAGTTTGTTCCGAATAGATCCAGTTTCCTCAAGGGTTAATTCACAAAAGTATAAACAAATCGTCTTTCCTTTTTTTTATAGTATTTCACGATTTAGGGGGCGGAGGTGTTTGACAGAGGTCAAAGGGTACATCTCAGGAAACAACTGAGTCGAAAGTAGAAAAAAAAAAATTACGTACTTAGTATTCCTTTTCAAAGCAAAGGTTCTATATTGAAGTGGAAAATCATCGCTATCCACTCCTCAAATTGAGTCAAAAATCAGCTAAATAGAGAAAGTAACAGTTGAAGGAAATATATTTCAATTTCTGAGTGAGGATGCTCATTAAATCTTTTTAATAGAAGGTAAAATGAAGATCTGTAAAATGCACGCCGATACCGTATCATCATTCCATTGCCACGAATATTATTAGATGCGAGGTAGTGCTACACATCGTGAGGCTTTAATTTATATTTTCTATGTGGGATTTTTTTATGCTATCCCTTTTATCGCAATTTTTTAATGTATTGCAAACAATATATTGTTAAGCTACTTTTGAAGTCTTATGATTATTTTTAATGCTATTTCTTTCATGTGGTCCTTATCTCCCGCGTAAAAACAGGTTTGACTGTACTGTTATTATTACTTGGTTGAAAAATTACTTTTGTCAAAACATATGGTATATTTTTAAAATACGCACTATTATTTCATAACAAAACATTAATATGCCGTTTGTAAAAAATTTGTGAATATTATGATGTTACCTAATTTTAAAATTTTACTCAGATATTCAAATATTTTAATTATACAGACTATAATTTCTATTATTCATTACTCTTTTCGATTTGGAAGTTATCTTAAAGTAATAAGTAATATTATAGCATAATTAGCATTTATATAAACACATTAACTTATTTTACATTATATGAGAAATATATAACTTAATTTTGCATTATATTTTACAATATTTAGATATAGTGTAATAAAATTATTGACTAAAAAATGTTTCAATTGTAAATTTTAGTAGCAATACTGTTTGTAGTCATTATTTGTATCTTGTATTTCTTATAATTTTTTATCTGTTTTATTCGAGAGTTCTAATAATGTTATAAATTTAATTAGTATTTTTTACATATTTATATAGATTAAATGGTAATTTTTTTATATCAGCATAAAACACTCATTAGTTTTATACGTTTTATTGATCGTACAGATTATTCTAAGTAGAACTTTTTATTTTTCACCAATATGTAATTCAAATATTCTAAATAGCTTCCTTTTACGATCTGCTTATTAAACACTATTTCTAAGAATTATTTTATACGTATCACAAATTTATGTCAAATATAATTTTACTGAAGGAATAAAATGAAATCATTTGAACTTCTTTGAAGAAGAATTGCGAATCATAAATCATAATTTATCAAAGGGATATATAAATTCAAAAGCAATTCGAATATTCACCTCTAAGTAAGGTAGTTTTTTTAAATTTATTTTTTATATTTAATTTCATATTTAAATTTTATGAATTCTGATTACAAAAATTTTGTTTTAAAATGTCCTATTAGTTTCAAAAGATCTGAGAGGAACTGAAGACCCCATTCATTAATGAAGAATTGCAGTTACCTTTTCTATTTTATTTGCAATGCATTCCCTAATTCAGTTTTTCTTATATCCATATAATTGAAAATGTTCAATTCATTAATAAATAAAATACTCGCTTAGCTCCAAAATTTCTTTTTTTCACAATTCAGAAATCATTAATGCATATCAGTACAAATTCAATTATGTAAAGAAGCAAATCTGCTTTTTGAATCAATTTTGATGTTTCGATTAATGAAATTCTACTACGGTCCCTCAATTAAGTTTCCGGAATTAATTTTAACCGGATACAGCATATCCCTCCCTTTCCCAATATTAGGAGATCCCGGTGCATTCTAATTATCTTTCATTCCAAGATAAATAGACTTCTATCGCTTAAACATTAAAACACGAGCTTCACAATCATACGTAGATAATCAGAGATACTTATTCTAAATTAGTGCATAAATTCTCATAGATTTTCTTATTAAAATGAACACTGTTCTATTAAACGAAAAATTAAAGTTGAATTTAGCAAGATCCTGAGCAATATTTTATATTCATAAAACTGGAAATATGAGTCATTGGCCTTTTTTATATTGATATAGATATTGTCATTGATCCAAATTATCTCTGGCAACAAATATTCTACATTTTCATTTAATATCTAAACAGGATATCTTAATACATAATGAATTTGTTATAATTAAAACTATGTATCACAAAACCCAACTTTGATCATATTTGATTCTGTAATTTCTTCTTGATACATTTTTGAGAGAGGCAGTAAAAGCCATTTATTAAAAAGATATTTCTTAAGTAGACATATTTATTGTATTGTACATGTCTTTCTTAAACTTTAAAAATGGATTATACCACTGTTTATTTTATTTTTATTAATATTTTTTTTTGGAAAAAAATTATTCTGTGTAGTTTAGACAAAATTCAATTTTAGGTAATTCATTTTTATTTAGCAAATTTAAAAAGCAACATACTATCAAAGATTATATGTTTTATCCAAAATCTTTGAATACCTTATTATTTCATAAATCAGGTGCTTTACTTTATTTTTAAATTAATGGAATTGCTTCTTTAGAAATTAAGACTTTCCAGCAAGCCATAATTTCATAAAACATTGGATTGGGAGAATGGAAATATGGAATACCTTCTTGGGAAAACTCAATAATTAACTGGCGGATATTTGAAAGTACTAAGTATACACGGCAAGGAAATCATTAGAGTTTTCAAGTACAGGAAGAAACCACCCTTCCCACTGCAGCCATGAATAACGAAGTGAGCTACCACAATGCTTGTCAGTTTACCATTTTAATTTGTTCTAATTACCCAATGGGAATCCCAGCTTGAACCTCTTCCCAAGAACCTCTTCCATTGATTCCTCTTCCATCCATCTACTGTGGTAATCTTAGACCAGGCCATGGTTAGGGGTTTCTCACAGTAAAAAATAACAATGCTTTTTATTTGACAAATATTTATACTAGAGAAATTATAGTTTAAAATTCACTAATCTGTTTTCTAGCGTTATATATGTAACAGTAACAATTGTTTACAATATGTGTTACTAAATATTACAACAGTAAATTCAAATATTATAGAGTAAATTTGAATTTACAGTAACTGTACTACAGTAAATTCAAATATTATAGAGTAAATTTGAATTTATAGTAAGTGTACTACAGTAAATTCAAATATTTTGAAAAGCATTTCAAATTTAAATGTATAAAATATAAAAATATTCTAAAATATTTATATATTTATAGTAAATATTTTTTGCTTTGATATTATTTGTTTAGAATATATACGACATCGATTTTAAAAGTAATTAATTAAATTAAACATTTGAAACAAAAAATTAAAATTTAAATAGAAAAAATCAATTTGACCTCAGTCCTGTAGAAATAGTAATGATATTTATTACCAGGGAAAAAATGTTCTTCAAGAAAAAGCAATTTAAGTTGTAAAAATATTTATTTAAAGTAAGAGAAACAAAAGTTGAAGTAGTTTTCCAAAGATACTTTCAATTCATTTTTTTATCAAAAGGAAGGCTGTTAAATCTAACTAGTTTAACCAGAGAGAAAACTATTCGAAGATTTTATTATAAATTTTAAAGAGAACGAATAAAAAAAAAGAATAACCATCTAAAATTATTTCATACGGAAAATACAATAGAAAACTAGTGACAATGGAGGTAGAAAACATTCGAACCCATGCCAATTTAAAAAAACAAATTCAAAGAATGTAACACATTAAATTAACTAGTATACTCAATATCAAAATTTCAAACTCAAAAAAATATAAAATACTAAAGATTTATCAAAGTACTTTGCTAAGCTTCCGCAAATTAAACAAAGCTTTTCATAGATAAATATTATAAACCTTATATAGATCATCTTTGTTTAATCTTTGAAAAAGCTCTAAGCACTGTCTTTAAAGCATTAAAATGGGAAGAACACTGCCAGCGATTTAAATTTCCAAAAATTCAAGCTGAACGTTTCTTTTTTAACGTTTCTTCCTCTGTCTTCCAAAGAATAAAAACATAAAGTTATTGTCCCTTCTAAATGTCCAAAAATACTCTGTGCGCTGAATGGCAAATATAAAAGGATTTTCATCTTGGTGAAAAAGCTTCCGCCATACTTTCTTTTGTTTTCAGGAAACTTTGCTTGTTTAGTTCGAAACTTTGTTTTGTTTTCTAAATGTGTTGAATTCATTGCTTTGTGCTCATTTTGAGAGGAATGGAAAGAAAGAAATTTCTGGTGACGTTTGATTGCTGTTGAACCTTCTTCTTGGAGATGAAATATCGATTGTGTTTATTACGTTTTTCGTTCCATCAGATAGCCAGGGGTTTTTATTGTATTCCTGTGTAGACAAAGGTTTTAACATTCGGTATATTTGAGAAAAAGGCGTCGAATAGTCTTCTTGGAATTAAAAGAAAAAGAATTCCTGAACTGTTTTTAAATGTCTTCCATTCTTTGCTCAAGTATTTCGGGATTTTAGGATTATTTTGGGTATAAAAACGAGGTGGAAGGTTTGGTTTTTTTTTTCCATGAAAAATGGATTGAAATGCTTTATATATATGCAAAATAAACATTTCTTTATGCGTTAAAATCACAATATCTATCATTCAAGGATAGATAAAACTATTAGTAAATGCACCAGGAAGTCTTTATAAATGATTAATTTCAGCTGTCAAATAGAATCTTTGATAAATCTATTTACTAACACTGGTTAATTTGATATAGAATAATTAAAAGATTTTTCCCGTGATTGTTTTTAAACAATATATTGGTAGTATCAATATTTAAATATTATAATGTACAGGAGTTTAGAATTGTTAAATATATTAAGAAAATTACATGAACTGAAATATAAATATTAAAAATTCTCATTTTTTTGTATCAACTTAAAAGAAACTTATACATGCGAAATAAAATGAATGCTTAATTAAAAAAAAAAAGACTATGCAATATTGTATTTTGAATACTGGCTTCACTAAGCAGGAAAAATTGCTTTTCGTTTAAGGACATACAATGTTTGGCCCTTTTCTTTTAAATATAATATTTTGTTTCATATAATTTCAAGATAATAATATTGTTTAAAAGCTTAAGTATAAATCATATATGTCTTTATAAATCTAATAACTTTCACATGTCTTTATCTGTTTTCCCAAATGATGAGATTTGTTGTAAAATTATTTGCACAGTTTGAGGACCACAAATATTATTGAGTAACAAGATTTGTGGTAATAATTTTCAAATTTTTATTGGTGAGGTATTGATGGTATATTAATATCATATCATGCCATTCTGGTACTAAGCAAACAAACAAGG
>BPLR01014817.1:0-72921 GCA_021605095.1 Caerostris extrusa | reverse complement strand
ATTTTTATTTTTATTTTACTTTGAGTGCTACATTTAAAATTCCTATAAAATCATTTACACAAACATTTAAATCTTTCGAATGTAAATTTTCCTCTGTAATCCAATACATTTATTTTGGTTGGACTTTTAAAAAATATTTTCGCAGCATTCACCAACAATATAATACAGAAAAGATTGTGTATCGTATATAAACTGCAAAAAATGTACATAATTATAATCTAAGTTATATTCTTTTACATAAAAAACTCTAAATCAAAATCTTTAAAATTTTTTTCATCATTAATATGGATATTTACTCAAGTAAAAATAAAAATATTTAGGCAGATAAGAACGACTTAAATATCTCGAGATTATAAACATTTTAATGACGTGGATTATTTGAAGAAAAAAGTACATCAACTGCCAACAAAGATATTTAAAGATCTTATTTTATTTATAAATCAAAAATCTTTTTAATTTCCCTAGTCATTAAAGGAATTCTTTTTATACCTTATATTTATTTTCGAAAGTATTAGTAAATGGTTTATTTTTTCAAAAGAAAACCAAATAAAGTGATGTTTTAACGTCGACTTACGTTTTTAATGACAATTAAAATGTAAGAAAAATCAAAGATGATATTATTTTTTCATTTTCGTATTTCACAAATGATTAAATAACAAAGAAAAAGCAAGATATCATTTTCAATTTCTTGTAACAACTAATTAAGTATGGTTTCCTTTAATTCCTATTACATTATGTTTTTAATTGAATTTAAAATATAATGAAGAAAATTTATTTTACATAGTGTTGTCAAAATTTATACAGTTACCATGTAAATTTATTTGAAATTACATATTGAAAAAGTACAATATTATTTTTTAATATTTATATATACTTTGTTTATAGAAATATATAGATAACTTGGTAAAAGCTATAGATTCTTCCAAAAATTAACAGATCCTAACATTTTATATTTACAATTTTAACACAATTAATTTCGCCCATTTAAATAAAAAAATTCCAATAATTCAAAAAATAAAAATTATTAAATTGGATAGAATTAGAAATAGATTGACAATATTGGGCCTAATTAAAACTGAACACGTCACAAATTATAAAAATACAATCATTCTATTGAATTCCTCATCACTATCATCTGCAGTGGCGCCAGCCACATAGGCGGACCAAGGTACCGCACTCCGGCGATTACGAAGGAATGTTTTCTTTTTAAGTAGGGTTGTTGCCCTATATCGGCGTCCCATTCCAGGACCACACGGTTTAAAAATGTACACAGAACACTATAAATAACCCATCCCTCAGGACTCGAACCTGAAACCTGCAACGAGCGCCCGTCCTCGTCATCAGCCCTCATTGAATTAGTGTATTAATGAATGAATTACTCGTAATTATTACAAATTTTAAGTATATCAAATTAATAAAAATGCTGTGTAATTAGATAAACAATTACTGCAAATATTTAAAAATGCTAAGTAACTTAAATGTGTTGCATAAAGAAAATAACATAATATTTTGAAGTTATTTAATTTAAAATAAATAAATGCATTAAGACATTCTTACGTTCCATTCTATCGATCCCACACAATTGTTCACATTCTTTTTATGTTAATATTTTGTAGCATTTTTATTATGAATATTACTGTTTCATTTTCTTGACTCCAATCTATTTGCATTTTGCTGTAAAATATTAAACCAATCATCCAAAATATTTTAAATAATCCAAAAACATTCAAAATAAATATTCAGCGTTTGTTCTATGTAAAATTGCCAATAAGAGCAATTCATCATTATCATTAAACAAGGACTACACAGCGCTACTCATTTGCACTATCAAAGAGGCATCTTAACTTTGAAAATAACGCACGAAGTCACACTTCCCCAACGACTATACGTTTTTAGAGCGAGACCAATCAGTTTAAAGCAGGTTCCGAACCCATACAAACATCCCTAATACCACAAGGACACAGAACCAAAAACCTGTTTTGTCATTATAAAGGCTAACAAATAGACCATCAGACCCAATTCATTAAATGAAGTACATAATTACACATCCATATACATATCTGCCACCAAAAGAAGCATATTCTACACCCTTTAAAAACCAGTATTAAAGAGTACAATGAAGATAGTACATAAATCATTTCATTTAAATGAAAATTACTATTCAGTTCTATTAATAATTATTAAAAATTAAACAGCATTTTTAATAAAGGCAGAAATTCATTACGTCATCTCAATGTGACAGAATGTGTCGGAATCTGTTCATTATAAACAGAAAGCATGAATACAAGACGAAAAATAAAAGAATAAATGTCATAAATAATGTTTACAGATATGTAATCCATTACATTTTCACATTAAATGTCACTGACAAACCAAATTGAACCAACTCTTTGAAACCTCTATCCATTAGAGACTGCTTATAATATAATATAATAGAAACAATATCTTTAAAAAAACATTCATATTATTTATATGATATGAAATAGACCCATTCTAAATCTAACAAAACTAAAAAATGTAAATACAAGAAATAAATAACGTAATATCTACAAACTTCATGTCAAGCATTTATTTCAAAACCATAACCTTTCTTTCCATATAAAATTCTGTATCGATACCATTGAAGAGAAAGGCAACATAAGGACTGCAAAAGAAAGTTCTTAATGAGGCGGCAGCTTTAATAAAAACTTCTGAGATGTACTTAAGATTCCTTAACTTCAAATGTACAAAAATAATATTATATCTCTCACTGTCAAGAAACAAAACACAATGCGGAATCAAAACTGTTCTTTACAGATGCATCTTGCAAAAAGATAAAAAATCATCATAAGAAATCTGAAGCACGTAATGCAAACTGAAAAGCCTCGAAAGTAAAGATAATTCAATTCCCTCTGCTATTTTACCTAAGACAGTTACACTACATGTCAGAAAAATATACTCTCAGAATTATAAATCACGACAACTACGCGACATCTTTGTTCGTGCAACAATTCAAAACGAAAACAAAGTACAATGGAACGCATAAAGTAGATTATTCGTAAGGAGCCTTTTTAAGTAATCATAATTATTCTCTTGATAAACTTCCCAAACAAAATCCACAAGTTCTTCTATAGGAGATTATACAAGAAGAAAAATGTTTTAAAACAAAAATTTTGTAACTTATAAACGTAAGAGAATGTGCATTTCTTAAAATAATACCGCAAACACACCAGATCCACACAAATCTATACTGTAGCGTGAGGAAGTAAAAATTTCTTTTAGTCGCTTCCACTACAGCCTATTCCATTGCAGCAAATGAATTTTTTATATCACAAATAAATTCTTTGAAATACATTATCAACTTGAAATGTATTTATCTGTTCTGTTGTAAAAAACCCTCATATTGACAAAAAAATATAAATTATTATAAATATTGAAATTCATTAAAATATTAAACAAGAATTACATTTATTTTAAAACATTAGTTAAACATTAGTTTTTATTACAATTAGTAAAACAATTAACAGTAAAAATGGAACAAATTTCCAAATCATTTGAAAATTAATATTTTCATACAGTCTATATATTATTTAGAACTAAGAATTTTTTCAAAATAACCGTATTCTCAATCTTTATGCGATGTTTCTTTTTTTTAATTTCGGTATCAACAAAATAAGAGATAATCTTAAACTATTAAAATGTTCTTGTGGAAATCTAGATCCATTCAAAATAAAATAAAGAGTTTAATGAGCAAGACATACACAAAATTCAAAATCAGGAGTATGTCAAAAATTGAAATAGCACGACATACAACTCATTACAAAGTAATTATAAAAATCAATTATTAACAGAAAAATATAAACCAACCTGTTTCCTTTTCAATGCTGATTGATTACATAAATGTCTTACAACATTTAGAAATGGCTTTGATACATTAAATATGCAATTACGAACTGACAGCATTCAGCAATATACACAATAATCTCAGAGAGCTTTGCTATACTGTCCAATTTACTGCAACCATGTTTTGAATTGCATGTGTGAAAATTACTTTCACCAACTTTTCCTCTTCATTGAAAAGATGCACTTATTATCATGTCTCCTCATCCTTTAACATTACATGAGGTCTTTGTACTTATTATCTTTTTTCCGTTAAACGGAATATTTTTATTATTTCTTTTTATTATTTATCCTCTTCGATTCCTCGTTTTGATTAATTAATTTGGCGGGAATGTTTCGTGATTACTTCTTTTTATTCTAAATCGAGTTCTCACGCCTTGTCCGATCCAAAAGAAGAAAACTCATCATGCGAAGATTTTTGACGAATTCCATACTCTCATTATTCTTCATCAAATTCTCCCTAGAGCATTTTGAAAAATTTGTAACGAGAACCCCGTCAATAAAACACTTATAATCGTCACCCTTTACAAATCGCGGCTTTAGAGTTATATCAAATAAATATTGAGCAAGCTAGAATACATAAAGGAATACAGTAAAGTACCTCAGTTATCTACCTCGAAGAAATTTTTCCGAGCAGCCACCCAAAATAATGCGAGGCCATTAGAAGAATCAAAAATCCTCACGAATAAAATACACCTGATTATGAACATTTATCCTAGTCCTAAAAGTACCACAAGGAATTGAATGAGGGCCACCCCAAGCAAACATTCAATACCTGTAAAAATAGGATTAACTTATTCAAAGAGATCTGTATGTCTAAACTCTTAGTGTTTGAACAAAAACCCGTCTCCGTTCTATGTCAAAAAAAAAAAAAAAAAAAAAAGAATGTGAACTGAAGAGCGTCAATTTTCCAAAATCCTTGGTCAGCATCGAGAACTGCTAAGAAACGCCTCGACTCAGTCAAGGTTGGATGTGTCGAATTGATTCAATCAGTGATGGAATTATCACGATCTTATCGATAATCTTAATTAATAACAAAACATTCGAAATCAGGCATATGTACCAAAAAACTACAAAATGTAACATCAAAATCTTTAAAAAGCAAGTAATAAACTGCTACTCATAACTATAATATAAACGTTACTGAGATTCTATCCTTATTTCTTATTATTCTTATCAATTTAATGTCTTCCTGCTCTTAGCTACGATCTAAATAACGCCAGCCTTAACGACGAAAATCTAAAAAATATTTATTATTTACGCATAATTACATTTAATGTATAAGTGATTTGCAATAAAATTCATTGCGGAAGCAATAGTTACGGTTACTGATGATAAGGATTTTAGTTTACGAAGAAAAATACGAATGTGTAATAGTATCGACTTCAAAACGCTTCTTTATTATAATTCATTTTCAATGATGAATAAATAAATAAAAACACTGTTCCAAACATTGTGTGATAACCTGTTGAACTCTTAGCTGACTCTTTTAAAATTAAGAAACAGTCAACTACTACTACTACTGCACCACACCACATCACTGTGTCTAGAGCTGAGTTGCCCCTTTACAGTTTGGGTATGATGTGGGTGCGAAGTCTGTTTGGGGTGTGTGACGCTCTACGGTCATATGAGAACTTGACTTACAGCTTAAAGTGGATTCGAACCACTACAAACTTCCATGGTACCGCCATTCGAGACCCGATGCCTGGCGTACCGAGTGCCAGAGCTGCTGTGATACTGCAATGAATGATGAAGCATATCTTAGGTAAAAATACTTTTTTAATTGGATTAATTTAAGTAAAAAGTTTATTATAATCTCTTAACTCAACAAGATAAATATCAAACGGGATCATTTATTTCAATCAACCTGAATGCGCATTGACTTATGCTTTACTGACAATATTTACTAACACGAGCTACAAACATTCGTCGATAGCTCAGTTTGCAGAGCGGTGGACTGTAGATGGAGGAAAACAGAGATCCATAGGTCGCTGGTTCGACTCCGGCTCGACGGAATGGTTTTTTTCTTATTATTAGATATTTTTAAAAATATACTGTAATTGGTTTTAAAAATACTTATTTATACAATTCGCTGTAGAGAGATTTAGTTGTTTTATTTTTAAAAAGTTGCTTGAGAATAAAATATGCCTATTATGGCAGCAATTGAAGCAAAATTAATTAGCAATTATTTATCAATCCTTAGCTGTAGGTATCTTGGGACTCTGCTTTGCAAATTGAAATCTATGCATCTTTGTTTGAGTTTGTAACAATATATTACAATAATTATTTTTTTTTATTGCATAAGATGCACATTAGTAATTGACTTCAAATTTTTTTTTGCAATCAGTCAGTAATCGATGAGTTGCAATTATAATCAATTAATATATATTTTCGAAATCAGTTAGTAATCAATTGTGACTGGAAACTTCTGTATATTCTTAAAATTATTCAGATTTCAAGTCTCTTTATAAAATTTGAATAATATGTTTAAAGAAATAAATGCATGTTTTTTAAATTGCAAATTTCATGAAATTTTTTGCGATAAAAGGATTTGCTTTAAATATCAAATTTAGTAAATAAATTTACTTTTTAATAAATTAATTTTAAAATAATAAGATTACGATTTAAGGATTATTTCATCTGTTGCGAAGAATCTAAATGATCTCCATAAAAATAATTATTAAAAAAGCGATTAATTAATAAACAATTAATATATTAACAATTACAAAATTTGCTTCTTTTTTTTTTTACAAGAAGGTTATTTATATAGCCTTATCATTATTAAATATTGATTAAATCAATTAAAACACGTTGCTGTAATAATGCATGCAATTACTGTAATGTGTTATATTTTTACAACACACAATGCCGTAAAAATGTAAAGAATATTATGAAATGCACTCGTTTTATATCTCTTTTAACGAGTGCATTTCATAATATTCTTTACATTTTTTACGTGTAATATAAAAGTGACACATAGTGGTAGCGTGTGCAGCCAGTGTGCAGGAGAATTTAGATTAATTGCAGTCACTGCTTTCAGGATTTTGATAATAGAAGACTCTTGAACGATTGCAACAACTTTATAAAAAGCTTCAACTGTAAAACCTGCCAGTTGAAGGTTTTCAGAGGATTTTCTCTTATACGATGACACACACAAATGCGGGGCAGTTTTTGATAGTCCTTCTGGAGGAATCATCGGCCGTAGGTGAATATAGAATAAATTTCTGCAAAAACTTCACCGAGACACTCAATTCAATAAAACATTAAACTTGTTTCCAATGGAAAAGCCTCATTCAATATTAAATTATCTTTTTAAAACTTTATATTTAAAAAAACTGTTTAAAATAAAAAAAAAAAAAATTCCAAAAATTTTAACATATATATACATACACAATAAAAAAAAATTACAAATATGTAATTTTTTTTTTTTTTAATGCATGAATTAATTGCTTTATGGTAATATATTCTTTTTATTATATTTACGTATCATTATGCTATCATGTAATTTTTCTATTCCTTCTAGCACAAAAATATTTGTCAAATCATGAAATAAAATACTAAAATATTAACGGGAAGTGGCAAAATGTAGAGTATCATTTTCTAAATACATTTCAAAAAGTACCAAAAATAAGGTTCCACCGAGATTTGAACTCGGATCGCTGGATTCAAAGTCCAGAGTGCTGCCATTACACCATGGAACCTCACCCTTCCCATGCCGGGAATCGAACCCGGGCCGCCTGGGTGAAAGCCAGGAATCCTAACCACTCGGGACCATGGACTTGTCGCCTGGTGATACGAATGTTTCAGCTGAGTTATTTACCTGAGCTCAAACGTTCTGTGTATATTGCGACTTCGTGCCAATTACGAAATGTCTCTATGAAGATTTTGGTGGTCACGATATTCTTTTTGCTCTACTTTTCGTCAAAATGAACGTAGAGCAGTCTTATTTAAATGGGTATTAATTTCATTTTACATCAACAATTAAATGTAACAATTCATTAAAAAATTGAAAGATCGTGCATGGAGGATCGCAACAGTTTTAGGCTAATGAAAGTTTTAAATGAGAAAACATAGTGTAATGAAATAAAGAATCAAAGGCTAAGCTATGTGTGTTTCAATAAATTTCAGTTTAGCAAAACTGTTAAGTACAGGTACAGTAAGATAAGATGTGGCAATAGTATTTGTGTCTATTTTTGTCAACAAATAGGGTGACTCTGTAAAAGAAAAAAAATTTTCCACGCTTAGATCTTTGTCTCCAATTTTATGAAATACGTAAGGACATTTTCTTAAAATACTTAATAGACCATTTAATTTTTAAACCGACAGTTTTGAAATTGTGAAAAAGTTCTTGTTGAGATCAGTACAAGGAACTTCAATTCAGCAGAAAAGTGATTCGTATGCCGTATTCGTATATCATGAATAAACCCATGGAAAACGAGAGAAGAAGCAAAACGAATGCAGTCAGTAGTGCAAAATAACAATAAAAAGAACGACGAAGGTCACTAGGAAATATATTAATCGTAAGTTAAAGTGAATTACAGCATGAAATATGATTAGTAGAATCTATCTGAACAACTTTGCAAATGGTAGAATAATCGTCAATCTTGAGAAGCTGATAGTGGGACAGCATGGCTAAACATATCGATTTTTAATGAACAGAATGAGCTTGAAAGCCTTCTAAACCACATGTTACAACAGCAAGAGATGTTGGTGTTGGTTTGTTGAGAATAAACATGCCAATGGATGATAGTTTTATCATTCCGCAGTGGCATAGATCGATACTACTACACCACCCCGCATCATTGTGCCTAGAACTGAGATGCCCTTGTACAGCTTGGGAAGATGTGGAAGAAATAGAATGAACACACGATGGAAAAGCTTCGCAAAATTCACTATTGGCGATACAAAAGCTGAATAACGAAGAAAAATTTTACAAAGACAGTAGAAAATAGGGGGAAATATGTAATTCGAGAATATATAAAAATATAAAAATACATAAGGTAAATTATTAGTAAAATTTAAAAACAATGCAATACAAAAAAACAGCATTGAAGAATACATAAATCAGAGAACGGAAGAAATATTTATCAAAGCATATAAAGTATATTGAATGAATAATTAGTAGAGGTTTATTGGTTCGTGGGGTTTAATGGCTCAAAGAGCCAGATTTGGCTATGCTGTTCAAACAACGGTATTTTTTGTGAAGTTCATAAAAAAAACAATCAAATCAAATAAACTTCATAAATGCAGGCTGGTAAAAACCGTAACAATATAAGAATGGTTAAAAAAATTAAAATGACGATTGCAAGATAAGACAAAATGTATAAAAACTGAAAAAATCAAAAAATGATCAAATTAAAATATGTCTGCTCTAAAACCATGTCAGTGGCATCGCATTCCAACATATCGTCTGAATTTGTGGAATTGGGGTGTTCCGTGTGAGATTTATTTTCTAAGCCATCTGGTATAACAAAAAACTCCAATGCCTCAAACCTGTTTGTGTCATAATGTTTTTTTGAATTTCGGCAAGGGTACACCGTCTGTGTGGTATTTGAATTCACATTTCTCTTTTTATGATCGCTCTTAATTTTGTAATTTGTATGCTTTGTAGTTGCAGGAAAATTAGAAGTGGATAAAGAAGATGACGAATTAGTAGAGGAGTAATTATTTATTAGCAATTAGAAGAGGAGTAACAGCCAATAAATAATTGGACAGTAGAAGCAGATAATGTAAAATTATGAACAATGGAAATATAAAAGACAGGAAGATATTACATCTGTAAAGAGATAATAAGTAAAGTACATAGCTAAATAATGGTATTCACATAAAAATATTAAGGAATGTGCAAATTAAAAATTTATATGCGTACGGAATAAAATAACAAATTGTTTCAAAATTAGTTTACCCTAGATATACACACATAAACTATACATCATAAATTGTTTTATAAAGCAAAATACCATAAATATTAAAACGTAATATATACGCACACGTAGATTATTTTACAAAGCAAAGTTATCTTAGATATACACATAAGATAAGCAAACATACTTAAATTATTTTATGAAGTAAAAATAACCCTGTATATAGTATATACATTCATGCACTGCATAAATAAAAAAACCCTGCTACATTAAAAAAGGAGGATTTGACACTTAGTCCGGGATAATTAAAGTTTGATTTTCACAAATAAAATTTAACATACTTCGAAATCGAGACCTTTTGAATTTTAAAAATGTTAATCTTCTATAGGTTAATATTGGCTTCGGAAGGTTTCTTCAATTGCCATGATAAAAAATAAGTGGACAGGAGGTAGAACGGTGGAGAGGATTCCCTATATCTCCACAAGAACAAAAACTTGAGTCGATCCGATGGAATCGTTGTAGGTACAAGGAAACGGCCCCTGCCTTGTTAAAAACATGGTTTCTTTTCTTGTTCATCTAGCAGAATATGTGGACATATTTTATCTGTTTCTTGGAGTGGGGAAAAACACTGGATTTCTCTTGTGAGTGGATGTGATGTATGAGGATTTAAGACGGCTATTAATCCAAAATGGCTATCAGACCATATTTTTACACATTTTTGTTGTGGAAACTTGCCGAATTTCTTCACGAATGACACTCTGCTTGAAAACGGAGATTTGAGAGTTCAATTTACCCATCCACTCTGAGATTTAATCCCGTTTTTGAAGGAGCAAAATGCTGTCCATGTGCCTTCACTTGATTTGGAGCCGTCCTTATAAAATGTCTCAGCATTAATTAAAGAAAAAATTGAGTTCGGATGTCAACTTGATTACAGATATTAAAACTACTCCTGTAATCTTCTGCTCGAAATCCTCCGCAGTTATTTGATGTGTTTCTATCTGTAAGTTCTTCCTCGTTCTGATCACATCAGTGAATGCAGCTTCTGCTTGCAATTTTAAGTGAAGAAGGACGGGGCCCTTGATAATCTAAAGAGCCGTTGTTGATGTGGTTCTGTATCCCCAGTTATATACAGACAGAAGGAAGAGCTTTTTAATGTATTGCAATTTTCTTTCAATTCTAAGTGATGGAAAGAGTGCCCAGACTGCTGCTAAACGAGATCGATAGACAGCGGGCAAAATGAATTACCAGATGTGTACGGTAACGAGATGCTTTATAATGGTCAGATGCTTTCATAGAGGTGGACTATTCAACTGAGTCCTGAATCTAATTGATTGTTGCTCATCTCCGCTACAATTTAGAGAATTCCGACCAGTTTTGTCCCTAATCCTCTCCTAATTTTATCTTTCAAGTGGAAAAAAAGTCACTAACAAACCTGCAAACTCATTACTTGCAAAGTTATGCAAGCAAATTCGTCTGCTCAACAACATTTATTATATTCAGCTCCCATTGCTTCAACTACCCATTCTCTTATTAGATTACTACCGAAAATTCCTCAAGCTCTCTTTCTCAAAGAAATTCAAGCAAAGTCGCAATCAAAATCTTACTCCAAGATTTTGTCAAAAAAAAAAATAAATAAATAAATGAAATAATAAAAACCCATACAGCTCGGGGTAGCAAATAAGGAAAATCTCTTCAACCAACATTCGATAGCCTGGTTCAAACCAGATTTTTCCCTCAGTGTGATAAACGTAGCGATCTTGAAGATTTGTTTTTAAGCATCGTTTTTTTGGCAATACCGTATGAAATAATGGCATATTACCTTAGTTGAATAATACCAAGTTAAAATCCACTATCAAGAAGCTCAATATTGATGTCAATAGTAGAAAAGTCAAGATGTATACCTTAGATAACTGCATTCAGATGTTTATTTTGACGAAATAGATAAGTATGAGCCTGGACTCAACGTTTGTCTGTAACTTCAGATCTTGTGTCTGTGTGTGCTGAAGCTTAAGCTGAAAACTACTTGGTGTGGAAATACCCTTGGTCATCTAGAGGTTATTCCCAATTCAGCACATTGTCCGCAATGATGTGTGCGATGTAAGTTGATTTACTTTTGGAAATTTCTGGTTTGGAATTATCATCATCCTCTTGCATGAACTTGATACCTGTAGTAATATCGAAGGAATCTGAAGATTCATCTGACAGTTCTCTGGAATCACAGTGAAGGGCATATACTTCGAAGGAAAGAAAATGTCTTTTTTAAATTAGAACATCATATTGTGGGACCTTGTTGAGTTTAGCAGCGGCAGGAGGCATTTCCTTGGACCTTTTATTATTCTTGGGAACAGGATCAGTAGTTTAAGATGGGGAGGCTCATTGTGGTTTATCTTCAAAAGTTTTTCTAATTTGTGAAAACTTTCGTGCGAAATGATGCATTTGCACACTTCAAAAACAAGTGATAGATTTCTCAACAAGAAAGAACGTTCCAGTGTTGTTACACTCATAGCTTCAGAACGGATGTTGTTGGTGGTATTGTTGAAATACTAGCTTTGTTTCATTATGTAGTCATCAATACATTATGCAATTATTATAAACATTTATTTAGCAGGCTTTGTTAAACTTAAATATATCAAAACATACTTAACTTTCCTTACAATATTTCCTTCCATTTCAAATCTTTCACGATACTAATGTTGCGACCATCCAGCCACTGCCTTCCTGTCTTTTTATTAAATTTTTAAATTTAATTATTGATCTAAACTTAAAATTTTACCCATCTAAATAAGGTAGATCTTACATTCATTCTAATGAAGAAGATATATTGACGTAAAAGATGTCGTGACAAACTCTTCATAGAAACATTCCGTAATTCGCACGCAGTTATAATGTATACAAAACGTATTTTGAGATCAGGTAAACAGTCCAGGTGAGAACATTTATGTGTAAAGGCAGCCAGTCACATGTTATCTAGTGTTTATTATTCCCATCTTTCACCTGACGGAGGTTCCATGGTGTAATGGTTAGCACTCTGGACTTTGAATCCAGCGATCTGAGTTCAAATCTCGGTGGAACCTGCTTTTTTTTTTTTTTTTTTTTTTCCCCCTCTCTTCTATGTCTATGTTTCAAATTTTAAGATAGGAAGGGGGGGGGATATTTATAACATATTTTTTTGTCTCACAAATAATAAGCATGCCAGTTGCCTTATATATAATGGATGATCTTGGTTAGATCTTGCCCTTTTTGCAGTGGGATTAAAAATAACAATATTTCTTCTTATCGAATTTGGCTGACAGCCTAGTAATCGTTTCATCATATTCTTTGGCCCGTGATTTTTACGGACATAAGCCTGGTGAATAGAATGTTGGGCTTCTTTTCAAATTGCGGACACTTTGATTTGAATCATTCGCACTAGAAATATAGATAATTCACTTTCACCTAGGGTGCCCAATTATAGTCAGCCCCATTCTCTCTCTCTTTATATACAGAAAACTTTTTTTCAATATATGACATCCTAGCTACTATACCATTCAGAGAGATATAATGAAATTTCGGTTTAAATTATTTTAAGGCATGCTAAGGATACTAAGATATTAGAAGGGAAAAAGGTTTTATTTCTCTCTTATATGCGCGTGCGTATTTTTTTTTTTTTTTTTTTTATGTGCATCAGGTAGTCATCTCTTCATCTTACGTAAGTCACAAACATAACACTGAAGGTTCTTAATATTGCGATCAGAAAGACTACCTAGGGTTATCTCCACGTATTTGCGCGTTGTATGGACGAAAATCAGGAAAATATTCGCCAGGTAGAGTGAATGGTGATTCGAGACGCTGCAAGGATTGTCAAATTCGTTGTTGTATCTCCCTGTTTCTGAAAGTAGTGATTTCAAGGAATCCCGTTTGATATCAAGTAGAGATTAATTATTGTTTTTAAAATCAAAAATTGCAAAAAATTGGGAAAAAACACCATCGGGGCAACTACTTATGGATCTCTATTTTATACCAACTATAATCCCATATGAGCTATCAATACTTGCATCAAATTAGATAAATAAACTTTAAGCTAATTTCTATACGGGCCACCAGGAGGCTACTGGATCCATTTGTTAAATATTGTTATTAAAAATGCATAATAACTATTTCTTATATTATTACAGCGTCATGCTTTTTAACCAGTTAATTTAAACGATTAATAATAATAAATCAACTTCTTGTAAAAAACAGAAGAAGTAACTTATTTTTATTAATAAAAATATGATAATTTAAAATAACAATTTTCACCCATTAATCTATGAAAATTGTTTTTAAGAAAATATTTAGATATTTCCAGTAGTTTAACTTAAACATACACATATTTTTTTATTATTTTAATTTAATTTTTTAATTTTTAATAAATTAATATTGATTAATCTAATTTTTTAATTAACTTCATTTTAATTAGTTTTTATTTTTATATTTTAATTTTATTTTAAGTTTATTTATTTATTTTTATTTTTATTTTATTTTAAGTTTATTTATTTATTTTTATTTTAATTATTTATAATTTTCAATTAATAAATTATTTTAATTAATTTAATCATTTTTAATTAATTTTATTTTAATTATTTTTCAATTAATTTTTATTTTTATTTTCATTTATTTTTTATTACTTTAACTTTATTACATATATTTTTTATTATTTTAAAATTAAGTTATTTTTATTAAGTTATTTAAAATTAAGTTATTTAAGTTAATTAAATTTCGTATACTAGTATGAAAAATTCCTTTATTTATCAGAAATTTTAAATGAGTTTTATGATATTAAAAGGCGCACTTATTTCAATAATCGTATAACTTAAATTCTGTAATGAGATTTGCAAATCCTAAAATACTTCGAGCGTACAGAAATTTTTCAGTCGCGAGCAATGCTTTCTGAAGTTAAATACTGATGAGCATTTTAAATCATACAAAAAGAAAAATCCATTTGTCGAACCAAAGTCGAACAGATATGCAGATTTCATTTTACAAAATTACCTCAATTCCATAGTTACTTAAGTTGTCGTCGATTTAACTATATTAATATATTACTATTTTACTTGCTATATTAATAATTCTACAGTGCATTCCATCAATAATTGCTTTTTGAAATCAATTGCTTGCTCACAAAAAAAAAATGATGAAAAATAAAAATAAAAATACACATCCGTCGAGCCGGAGTCGAACCAGCGACCTATGGATTTCTATTATCAAACATCTACAGTCCACCGCTCTGCCAACTGAGCTATCGACGGCTGTATTCGATCTTTCATCATTAAACTTTAAGCCCGTTTATATTCTGGTCATTAAAACAGCTGATCCAATTTGATATTTATCTTGTTTATTCATAGCATTACAATCAGAATGGCTGTTGAAAAATCTTTTTTTTTTTTTTTATTATTATCAAAAATATGTTTCCGTTTTTTAATTGCAATTTCATATCGGATATCAGCAATTTGGGTGGGAAATGATTTACAATACAACTACTTCTTTTATCTTTTTTATACGTACAAATATAAATGATTTTCTATTTTTCTTCGAAAAAAAGCTGTTGTTTTCAGCGATATAATCATCATAATGTAATGAAGATGCTTTCTAATGTTAATGGTGTTTTGTACCTAAGTTCATTTGACTCTATAACGGACATTATAGTATTGCATATTCAACATCACTCATAGTGAACACTGCATAGAGACGAGTGTTTCATTGTATCTTTCTATCCACTGTTCCATCACTATCCACTTTATCTTTCTATCCACTGTACTTTGTATTTTGTATTGCCTCTTGCAAAATGTATTAGCGTTACATTTTCCACAGAGGAAATGTTTTTAAATAATTTTCAACTTAAAATGTTCATGAAACTACTTTTAAGTATCATGAAAAAGTCACTTTCATTCCTCATTTGAAAGAAGCATTGCAGAAATTTCATCAAATACATATTTTTCAACTTGTTATACACCAGCGGTCCTTAAACTGGGGTCCGTGAATCTCTAGGAGACGAAGAAGATTGTTTTTATAATAGTAGCCAATATGCTGAATGTAGTTAATTTAAATTTTAAATGAATCCCCGAGTTATAAAATGATTTTATAGTCCGTGGTTTTACACGGTTGATTGGAGTTTGGTAGTATCATGACATTCAGAATATATCCAAGCAATTCAGTATGTTAATTTTAAGAAACAAATTTATTTTTGAGATTTCCATCAATGCAGAATTTAATCGAATTAAGAATTAATCAATGCAGAATTTAATCGAATTTTTATCAAATTAAGATATTGAGGAAATTTCTTTCTTAAGCTGTTGTGCCTAGAATTGTAAACATTGTAAGACGATGTTGTTTCAAGGTTACAAAGTGAATTAATTTTAATAATATTGTTTAAACTGATAATTTTTTTTTTTACTCTTCATACATAGGCTTATAATTGTTGATTTTCCTTTATATCATTTTTTTTTTTTTTTATGTTTAATTAAAAAATTCAGATCACAGAGGGATTCTGCATTTCTAAACAAACCAAATATTTAAACACATTCATCTCAGAACTTCACTTTTCCAAATTGTGGCTGTATCCCCAGCCCATAAGCGATATAATAAGGCCAGTAATTAAAATTATTGAGGAAACTATCCCTTCGCAATAAATAATGAATTTCAAAGTCAGGGGATTTGCAACAATTGACAGAATCCTAGAGTGATTTTTTTTTTTCATTAGTTTAAAATTAAATGATTAAAAATTATTAAAAACTATTATAATAATTCATATACGAAAAAAATCCTTTTTTTTAAACTTACATGAATTTTAGTGATTTTAAAATGTGCATATATTTCATAAATCCTATCACTCAAATTTTATAAAGATACCTGAAATATGTCTGAATATACAGAAGATTTTCAGTCACAATTTATTACTCTTGACAGCTTGTCACAAAATTTTAAAGTGAATTACTCATTAACAACTTATACAATAAGGGAAAAAATAATGATAATGAAATGTCTCACGAAAGTTGAATATCGATATAAAGATTTCAAATTACAACCCCAAATTAAAAGCTATTTAAACTGACGATTGCGTAACACTTACTAAATAAAAAAATCTCAAGAGCTACAATAATGGGCTTATTCCATAAGAAACTTTTGAAAAATAAAACAGCTCTATCGTGCACTGTGTAAATAATTGTCCTTTGAAGTCAATTACTTGCTATCCAAAATATAGAAAATTGAAAAAAAAACAATACATCCGTCGAGCCGGAGTCGAACCAGCGACCTATGGATTTCAGTTTCAAACCATCTACAGTCCACCGCTCTGCCAGCTGAGCTATCGACGGATGCCTGCAATGAAGTCAGTAAGCCTTAAGCTTGTTTATATTTAGGTCACTGAGAAACAACTGATTCCATTTGATATTTCATCTGTTGAATCATAATATTAAAATGAGCATAATATTAAAGAGCTTTGTTACATAAAATTTCTTTTAAATATTTAATTTTTTTTTTCATCAAAAATATGTTTCAGTCTTTAGTAACAATATCACACTGGATGCAATGCAACTACTTTTATTCTTTTCATAATTAAAAATAGAAAAATGGTTTTCGACTTTGAAATAAGCTGCTTTTTTTTTTTCAGTATTACAGTCCAGTCACATTAATGTGACCACCCGTCAAAAGACAGAATATCCACCTTTGGCAGATCGGACCGATTGCAATTCGATCAAGGTAATTAACGATTGAAATGCTTTCCGATGCCCTAGGACATCCTTTATATACACTCCACTGCAATGTGCTGCCACCTGCCTTTTGGGATTGGTTATTTCACGTTGACGTCGAAATTAGGTGGTGGTCACATTAACGTGACTGACTGTGTATAATCATCATAACATGATGAAGAAGTTTTCTAATGTTTGACGTTCTGACCTGAGTTCATTTACCTCTGTAACTGGCATTATAAAACATGTTTAACATCACCCACTCTGCACTACAGTGGAGGGTTACACTGTACCCACATTCAATCATTTTCTGGAGTTTCCACCTTCAGTCAGTCATTTTTCGGTATAGGAAGAAAACTCGATTTTTAACTTAATGAATTTTATGATCTAAAATGACATTTTAGTTCGTAAACCCATTACTCAAATTTTATAAAGATACCTGAAATCTAAATGTACAGAAATGTTTCAGTTACGATCGATTACTAGTTGATTGTAGAAAACAACTACTAATTTGAACGCGATCAACTCCTGATAGATTACCACAAAATTTTGAATTTGATTACTCATCATCATCATAACTGGCTCGACAGCCCATTGTGGGCCTTGGCCTTCTTTAAAAGATCCAGCCAGGCTGTTCTCCTCTTGGCCGTGGACCTCCAGTTTTTTATCTTGATAACATTAAAAAATCAGAGTCTAAACAGTTCGACCCATCTCTTTTTCGGCCTTCCCCTTGGTCGCTGTCCAAAAGGATTGCATTGAAAACCCTCAAAGCAGCTCTCTATCACTTTCCATTCTTATGAGATGACCGGCCCATCTCATTCTACACAGTTTAATAAATTTTAGAATGCCAATATCTCTAAAAGTTTGTAAAATTCAAGATTGTATTTTCTTCGCCAATTTCCATTGTCATTGATACCACCAAATATAGTTCGTAGCACTTTTCTTTCAAAGATAGCCAACATTTTCTCTTCTCTTGCCGTTAGTGAACCGTGTTTCAGACGCATATGTTAATACTGGTCTTATGAGAGTTTTTGTACAGTAAAATTTTAGTTCTTCTTTCAATCAGGTGGGATCTTAATTGGCTTCTAATACCAAATAGGCAGCGATTGGCTGCAATAATTCTCTTTCGGATCTCGAGGCTGATTCCATTTTGGTATTCATCATCATTCTTCATTCTTTTTCGCCAATTTCCATTGAATTACTCATCAGTATCTTATAAAAAAAAGGGGGAAATAATATAATAATAAATTGTCAAAATCCAATTCGTACAGTGATTTACGGATTTTAATTTACATCCCCAATTACAACAGACGGGGTAATATTTTATAATTAATTAACTTCAAGAGCTGCAATTATGTTTTCATTTCCATGCATAAACAACCTTTGAAGATAAGCACACAAATAGCACTACAGTGAATTAGATAAATAAAATTTGAAACCAATTAAGTACTTTGAAAAAAGGCCGAAAAATAAAAAGCAACACATCCGTCGAGCCGAGTCGAACCAGCGACCTATGGATCTCCGTTTCATATCAACTACGGTCGACCTCTCTGCCAACAGAACTATCGACGTACGTGTCGATAAGTAAATCTTAAGACAGTTCATACTTCAGGTCGCTGTGCAACAACTGACCCCATTTCATATTTATCTCGTAGAATCATACATTACAGTCGGGGTGGCTATTCTACTTTCATGAAACGTTTAATTTTTGTTTAATCAAAAATATTCTACAGTGTTTAATTGCAGTATCACATCGGATATCTGCATAATGCTTGGGAAATACAGCATTACATGCATTACATTACATTCTATCATTACATACATTATTATACATAACATTATATTCTATCATTTACATACATTATAATGCATAACATTACATTCAATAATTACATACATTATAATACATAACATAAACATTCTAACATTACATACATTACATTGCATTCTATTATTACATACATTACATTACATTCTATCATACATGCATACATTTTATGATTATACATCACAATACATTACGTTACATTCTATCACATTGCATAAATTTCATCATTACATGCATATATTACAATACGTTACTTTTCATTACATTCTATCATACATGCATACATTCTATCATTACAGTACATACATTACATACGTGCAATACAGCTACTTCTTTTATCGTTATATGAAATGATTTTCGACCTTCATTAGAAATATGCTGTTTTTACAGCATTATAATCATAATAAGGAGATGAACTTGTTTTCCAATGTCTTGCGTTTTTGGCCTGAATTCACTTGCCTCTACAATTGACGCTATTCGACTTCTCAGAGAGTACCTATTTTGGGTGCTACATTGTACTTACATTTTGGCCATTTTCTCGAGCTTAAGAAAAGAATTTTTAGGCTTATAAGTTTATTGTGGCCCAATGCAGATAGCAAGCAATGATACTTGTGAATCGACACAATCTGTTGAATTTCTAACGTACCTTTCTGAGATCGGAAACTCAACACTATGCCAAGCTATACCATCTCCTGTACTTTAATAAAAAATGCCACATAATATCTTCGTCTTAAGTGGCCTGATGGACAGTGGCTAGCGCTCTGGCCTTTGGTGATTCAGATTCGAATCCTGGTGGTGGCATGGATGTTTGTGAGTGGTTCAGAATCTACGTTAAACTGGCAAGGTTCTGGTCTAATTAGCTCAAAGAGTGCTAACCATTACACCATGGAACCACGTGGGTGAAAGCCAGGAATCTAACCACTAGACCACATGGGACTTGCTACGACAACAAATGATTATTCTCACCTGGACTGTTTACCTGACCTCAAAACACGTTCTGTATATATTGCGACTTCATGCCAATTACGAAATGTCTCTATGACGATTTTGTCGCGATATTCTTTTCGGCGTGATATATTTTTCGTCAGAATGAACTTAAGTACTATGGTAGAAGATAGGTAAGTAGAAGGGTAGTAATTTAATTGTAGGACAAAAATTAAGTTTAAAATTTAATAAAAAAAAACTTGGAAAGTTATGCACTCATACTCACGTCATTTTATGTTAGTGAAAGATTTAAAGTTGGAACAAAACCGGTTGATGAAATTAAGAATCAAAAGCTAACTTAGGTATATTTTGATACATTTAAATTTAACAAAGTCTGTTAAATACAGATCTATAATAGTTAAAGAAGGAAAAATGGGGCATTAGTATGTGTTCATTTTTCGTCAACAAATATGGGACTGTAGTAGAAATTATTTTTCCAGACACAGATCTTAATATCCAATTTTAAGAAATACGTAAATAGAATACTTAAGAAACGATTTAATTTTAAGCCGACAGTCCTAAAACCATAAAAAAAATTCTTGTTGCTATTAGTACAAGGCACACCAATTCCCCAGAAAAGTTATTCGTATGCAAATATCATGAATAAACCCAAAAGAGACGAAAGAACAAGCAAAATGCTTGCAATATAAAGAAGGTGCAAAGTATGTCTTTAAAAGATGGACGAAAAATGTCTTCATTAAAGATTCTTAATCGTCAGTTGAAGCGATTTAAAGCGTGTAATATAATTAGTAGAAACTATCTGCAGAACTTTACAAATGGTAGAATAATTGACAAGCTTGAGAAGCTGATAGTGTGACATCATGGCTCAACATATCGTTTTTTAATGGACAGAATGAGCTTGAAAGCCTTCTAAACCAAAAAAAAAAAAAAAAAAAACGTGGTATTGGTCTGCTTATAACCACGCCAATGGATAATGGGTTTATAATTCTGCAGGTTAAACAAACAAAGATCGATAGACAGCGGACAAAATGAATTACCAGTTGCATTAAGTTCAAGCTAAATATTACCAGTTAACTGTCATAAAGGTGGACTATTTGCCAGAGACGTGAATGTGATTCACAGTTGTTCATCTCTGGTACTATTTAGAGAAATCAGCCAACTTTGTTCCAGCTGCCTATCCTAATGCTAACTTTTTCAGACTAAAAGAAAAAACAACTCATTACTAGCAAAGTTATGCCGCAAATTCGTCTGCTCAACAACATTTACTATATCCAGCTCCCATCTCTCCAACTGCCCATACTTCCAGCCAAAAATCCCTCAAACATTCTTTCTCAAGGAAATTCTGGCACAGCTTTAATCCAAATCTTACACCCAAGATTTGCCGAAAACTTCACCATAGTTCTCGAAGCTTTAGAAACTCAGCAAATTGGTTCCATCAACAAGAGTGCAGATCAACAATGTCCATTCAAGAGTGTCTAGAGCAATAGGTTTGTTCTAGACGCTCTTTTTCCTCAGAGGCTCTCAAGTGAAATAACATAACGATGTTGGAGATTTCCTTTTAAGCATCGTTTTTAGGCAATATCGTAAGAAATATTGACATAATACCTTTACTACTCTATGCCTTAGTTGGGTAATGCATTCAGGAAAAAAATTCTAGATCAAACAGCTCACCATTAATGTCGTCAGTAGGAAGTCTAAGAGGTGGACCTCGAATAACTACATACAGCTCTTTATCTTAAGGTAATAGACAAGTATGATTTATCACCTTTCTGAAGATTCGTCATTCAAGGGTTCTCTGGAATTACAGAGACATATATTTAGAAGGGCTAGAATTTAGAAAATTGGCTTTTAAGTTAGAACAGGGGTCTCCAAACTACGGCCCGCGGACCAAATCCGGCCCACCAGTGTCTTTAATCCGGCTCGCGACGGCGAATAGCTTATTGTTGCTGTAATAAGTTGGGTAAAAACACAGAATGATAATAACTCGGTTTTATTGACTTGCTTAATGACAAGCATAATACACACAAAATTAAACTTAAGCATAACAACTAAGAAATAATTGAAATGAATCCCACTAAGAATATAAACTAATGAACATCCCGCGGTTACCCTCGGTAGTTATGTTGGGGTAAAAGTATCGCATATGTATGCATATCGATCTTTGGAATGTATAGATGCTGAATCAAACAGATGATTTTTTTATCCTGAAAATCTCCTAGGAACGGAAAAGCTAAATTAACGCGAATGAAACCGCGGGGTATCCACTTGTAAAAAATACTAATGGGATTTACGTAATTGTGCTTTTTCACTGACAGTAGTTTGTAGTTATCAAGCGTATGCTCGCTCAGAGCGCGTACTAGTCTAGAAATTATAGATAATGGCAGAAAAATTATAACGATTTTGGCCCTTGGTACTTACTGGAGTAAACAGTATGGCCCAAGGCTGAAAAAGTTTGGAGACCCCTGAGTTAGAACATCTTGTTATGGAACCTTGTTGGGTTTAGCAGAGGCAGAAGCATTTCCTTAGACCTTTTATTCTACCTCGGAGTAGGACCAGTAGTTTTAGATGGGAGGCGGATGATAATTTATCTGCAAGAGCTTCTTTCAGCTTGCAAACTCCTTACAAAACGTTGCATTTGCGTATTTCTCAAACTAGTCATAGATTTCTGAGCTCGAAGGTCAGTTACGTTGTTACACTCATAGCTTCCGAGCGGATTTTGTTGGCGTTATTGTTGTAGTATTGTATTTGTTTCACTATTTAATCTTCAATATGTTATCTAATTATTATAAACCAGCATTTCACAGGTTTTGTTAAACTTAAATCTATCAAAACATTATAGCTTTTATTTCTATATTTCCTAACCCTGTTCCTCTATACTGCAAATCTTTCACGATACAAATGTTGCGACCCTCCAGGCAGTGCCTTCCAATTTTTGTTAAATTTATAAATTTGATTATTGAACTAAAATTAAATTATTACCCATGAAAATAAGATAGCTCTTACATTCATTCTGACGATGAAAAATCGAGGCGAAAAAGAAAGTCGTGATAAAATCTTCATCAAAATAAATCATAGATAAAATCATCGTTATAAAATCTTCATATAAAAACTTCATTCTTCCGTAATATGCGCGAAGCTGTAATATATTCAGAACGTGCTTTCCAATCATGCAAACAGTCCAGGTGAAAAGATTCATTTGTAGATGCAGCGAGTCACGTGTTATCTAGTGTTTAGTATTCCCATCTTTCTGCAGACAGAGGTTCCATGGTGTAATGGTTAGCACTCTGGACTTTGAATCCAGCGATCCGAGTTCGAATCTCGGTGGAACCTTGTTTTTTTTATATATATTCTTTTGATTTCCTTTTAATTTTACTAAAATACAAATTATTTGCTAAAAAAAGTCTCTAAAGATTATGAAATAACAAAATTTAACATCAAATTACATTCTTGTTTTGAAAATTATCGTGTCATTTTTTTTGACGAGTTATATTAGCATTTTTTTTTTGAAGTGATCAAAAAAATATTAAACAAAAAAAAAATATGCAATTTAGGTATATTCCGTCAATATACAATCAAAATACATGAATTCTTAATAATCAATGGGGACTTCACATGGTAAAACAAGATGGCTGCGCATACAGCATTATTTTAACATAGATGCTAATGTAAAATTGGATACCTCTGAAGCAGGGGTCTGACCAAAACATTTCTGAATCCCGGCTCTTTTCGGTAATTTTTTTTCCTACAATGCATATGTTTCAAATTTTAATCAAAACTATTTATGTAAGTTTCAAATAATAGTTCAGTATGTTTAACCAGACAAGTTGAAATTATATCACAAACTTTTGCATTCATCAAATAAAAATTCCGAATGCTGTGAAATAAAAAACCTCCAATCAAATGTTAAAACATAATACTAATCTTTCTACTTAATTTTCTATCACTTTCCGTATAAATATAATTTGAATTGTGATTGTCGTTTCAGATCATTGAACATTTTAGGCTGTAAAAGTACTTTTAAATTTTCTCTCCTTGTAAAATGCAACGCTTACGGAATGGAAAAGATTATCAGATCACGAGATAGGCTCATGCATTTATACTTTTAACTGAATGAAACTGAAGTTATTATGTGGTATTTTATAGTGAAGAACAAGAGTCTGAATGGTTTGATTCATAATGCATTGATACTTAAAATATTTCATATCCAAGTTCCAGATATCCGCTGTGATACTGAAATCGAATGATGAAGCCTATTTTAGATTTAAAAAATAACTTTTTTTTTTTAAAATTAGATTTTTAAAATGAGAGAAAATTGAGAACGATTCCTTAATATAAGAACGCATTAAAATTGAATTTTATATTGTGTTCAAGTAAAAACTAACCAACATGATTATAATCTTTGACACAATAATATAAATATCAAATGGGATCAATTGCTTCCAAGTGACCTACATATGCACTGGCTTATGATTTACAGAGCTGTAAACATCCGTCGATACTGTTGGCAGAGCGGTGGACTGTAGATGGTTGAAAACAGAGATCCATAGGTCGCTGGTTCGACTCAGGCTCGACGGATTGAAATTTTTTTTTCTTATATTATAGATATTTTTATAAATACGTATTGATTTCAAAAAATACTTACGATTCACTGTAAAAGCGACTTGGTTTTTACAATTTTGAGCTATAGATTTGTTTAATTGGATTTTTATTGTGTTCATTTTTATAATCTCTTGACACAATAATATAAATATGGAAATTGTTTGTAACCCAAAATATGACTGGCCCTTATGAAGCCTAAGTCAAGCTCAGTTGGCGAGAGCGGTGGACTGCAATAATAATATATGTTCATCTGTGTTATATTTTTAACACACAATGCCGTAAAAATGTAATATTGATTAAATTCATTAATAGTAGTAATTAAATTAATTAATTTTAATGCTTTTAAATTCATGGGAAAATTTTTTTTTTCTACTTTTATATAAATCTTCGACTGTCAAACTGCCGGTTGAAAGTTTTCAGGGTTTTTCTCTTATAATACTGTCAAATGTGGGGCTGTTTTCGAAGCGTGTTCCAGAAGCAGATCATCGTTTTATAGATTATTTTTTTATAAAACAATGGGTTCAACTCAATAAACTTTAAACTTTTTCAAGGGAGGGAGCATTCCAAATGGAAAATTTCTTTAAAACTTTACATTTAAAAACTGTTTAAAATAAAAGAAATCGCTAAAAATGTTAACACTTATATACCATGAAACCATGACAATTTTTGGCTGCAAACATATGAAATTTTTTGTTTATGCATGAAGTAATTGCTTTATGGTTGTATATTCTTTTTATTAGATTTATGCAATCATATCATTTTCCTATTCCTTCTAGCAAAAAAATTTTTAATAAAATCATGAATATAAATTCTAAAATATTACCGGAAGTGGCAAATGTAGAGTATCATTTTCTAAATGCATTTCAAAAAGTACCAAAAAAGTAAAGGTTCCACCGAGATTTGAACTCGGATCGCTGGATTCAAAGTCCAGAGTGCTAACCATTACACCATGGAACCTCACCTTCCCATGCCGGGAATCGAACCCGGGCCGCCTGGTGAAAGCCAGGAATCTAACCACTAGACCACATGGGACTTGTAGCCTGGTAGATTGTTTGCACGTGAGTTATTTACCTGACTTCAAAACATGTTCTGTATACATTACGACTTTGTGCCAATTACGGGATGTCTCTATGAAGATTTTTGTCACGATAATATTCTTTTGGCCGACGATATGTTTTCGTCAGAATGACGTAGGAATTATCTTATTTAAATGGGTAGTAATTTAATTTTAAATCAATAATTAAATGTAAAATTTAATAAAAAGGTGAAAGATCGTGCATGGGATATTCGCGGCGGTTTTAATTTAATGAAGATTTAAATGGGAAAACATAGTGTAATGAAATAAGAAATCAAAAGTTAACTATGTATGTTTTTATATATTTCTGTTTAACAAAATTATTACGTACATATACAGTAAGATATATGTGGCAGTAATATTTGTGTCCATTTTTGCCAATAAATGGGGTGGCTATAGAAGAAAAAACAATTTTTCACTAGCTGGCTAACTAGCTCAACAATTAGAATTATCAATTTAGAACATCAATTTAGCAGAAAAATAGATGAGAGAAGAAGCAAAACGAATGCAGCCAGTAATACAAAATAACAATAAAAAGAAGGACGAAAGTCCTGGAATATATTATTCGTAAGTTAAAGTGAATTAAAGCATGCAATATAATTATTAGAAACTATTTGCACAATTTTAAAATGATAGAATAATCGTCAGTCTTGAGAAGTTGATGGTGGGACAACATGGCTAACCGGCATATCGATTTTTAACACCACAGAACGAGCAAAGAGAAGCCTTCTAAAATGCATAGATACAACAGCAAGAAACGTTGGTGTTGGTCTGGTGAAGAATAACCCACATCAATTGATGATGGTTTTTATCATTCTGCAGTTAAACTAGATCAATACTACTACTACTACTAGTGTAATACTACACCACACCACATCATTGCGCCTTGAACACACGATGTGGAGGTTGGAAAAGCTTCTCAAAAAATTCACTGTTGGCGATACAGAAACTGGACAACGAGGACAAATTTTACGAAAACAGTAGAAAATATCAAAAAGGGGAAAATATGAAATGCGATAATATAAAAATATAAAAAAAAATGCATAAGGTAAATTATTAAGTAAAATTTAAAAAACAATGCAATACACTAAACACAACATTGGAGGCATATATAAATCAGAGCGGAAGGAGGAACATTCATCAAGGCAATTAAAGTGCATTGAATAAATAATTAGTAGAGTAGTAACCTAATAAGTAATTGGACAGTAGAAGGAGATGGTAAGAAGGATAAGTCCCTTGATAATCTGAAGAGTTTGTTGATGTGGTTCTGTATACCCCAGTTATATACAGAAGGAAGAGCTTTTTAATGGATTGCAATTTTCTTTCAATGCTAAGTGATGGAAAGATGTCAGACTGCTGCTAAAAGAGATCTAGACAGCGGGCAAAAATAGATTATCAGATGAGTACGACAACGAGATGCTTTTACAATGGTCAGATGCTTTCATAGAAGTGGACTATTTGACTGAGTCTTGAATGTCATTGATAGTTGCTCATCACAGCTACAGTTTAAATCCTGCCAGATTTGTCTTTGTCCCCTTCCTAATTTTATCTTTCGAGAGGAAGAAAAAGAAAGGCACTAGCAATGTTATGCATGCAAATTCTTCTGCTGAACAACATTTACTATATCCAGCTCCCATCGCTTCAATTACCCATGCTCCTGTCACTGTTCCTACAGAAAATTCCTCAAAAACTCTCTTTCTCAAGGAAATTCAGGCATAGCTGCAATCAAAATCTTACTCTAAGATTTGTCAAAGAAAAGAAAAAAAAAATAGCGTTCGGGGTAGCAAATCGGAAAGTCCCTTCAATAAACAGCTTAGTTCAAACCAGACTTTTCCTCCAGTGTGATAACGTAACGAAGTTGAAGATTTGCTTTTAAGCATCGTTTTTGGCAAATACCGTAAGAAATAATTGCATATTACCTTAGCATTCTCTATGCCTTAGTTAGGTAATGCATTACAGTTAAAATCCACGATCAAGCAGCTCACCATTGATGTCAATAGCAGGAAGTCAAGATGTAGACCTCGGATAACTACATTCAGATGCTTATCCTGATGAAATAGATAAGTATGAGCCTGAACTTGACATTTGTCTGTAACTTCCAGATCTTATGTCTGCGTGTGCTGAAGCTGAAGGAGGAAAGGATTTCAACTTATATTGGTTTGGAAAATCAAGTCATCTAGATGTTATTCTCTATTCAGTACATTGTCCACAATGATGTGTGTGGATGTATGATGATTTACTTTTGGAAATTTCTGATTTGGAATAATCATCCTCCTCAAACTTGATACCTATAGTGATATCGAAGGATTCTGAAGATTCATCTGACAGTTCTTTGGAATCATGGTCAATGACATGTACTTTGAGGGAAAAGAAAATGGGTTTGAAGTTAGAACATCATCTTATGGAACCTTGTTGCATTTAGCAGCGGCATAAGGTATTTTATTGGATCTTTTATTATTCCTGGGAGCAGAATCAGTAGTTTTAGATGGGAGGCTGATTATGGTTTTTATCTTCAAGAGTTTTCCCAGTTTGCGACACTTTCTTGCGAAATGTTGCATTGCGTCCTTCAAAAACAAGTGATAGATTTCTTAACTGGAAAGAAAGTTCCAATGTTGTTACACTCATACTCAGCTTTAGAGTGGATATTGTTGGTGGTATTGATGCAGTACTGGATTTGTTTCATTATGTGGTTTTCAATATATTATGCAGTTATTATAAATCTTTATTTAACAGGCTTTGTTAAATTTAAATAAATCAAAACATACATAACTTTTATTTATATATTTCCTAATAATATTTCTCTCCATTTCAAATCTTTCACGATACAAATGTTGTAACCATCAGGCACTGCCCTTCCGTTTTTATTTAAATTTTTAAATTTAATTGATCAAAAATATACTTGTTACCCATCTAAATAAGATAGCTCTTACATTCCTTCTGACGAAGAAAAAATGGATGCTAAAATAATATCGTGATCAAACCTTCATAGACACATTCCTTAATATGCGCGACGTCATAATATATTCAGAACGTGCTTTCAGATCATGCAAACAGTCCAGGTGAAAACTTTCATTTGTAGAGGCAGTTAGTCGCATGTTATCTAGTCTTTAGTATTCCCACCTCTCTCCTGACAGAGGTTCCATGGTGTAATGGTTAGCACTCTGGACTTTGAATCCAGCGATCCGAGTTCAAATCTCCGGTGGAACCTGTTTTATATTTTTTCTTCTCTTTGTGTATACTTCTAAATTTAAGGTGAGAGGGGTATTTATGATACATTTTATCACACAAATAATCGGTATGTCAATTTCTCTGCATAAAATGGATGATCTTGATTGAGCTTTTATTTCTATATGTCCTAACCCACTACACTGCAAATCTTTCACTAAACAAGGTTGCGACCATCACGCAGTGCCTTCCAATTTTTATTAAATTTAAAAATTTAATTATTTATCTAAAGTTAAATGATTACCTATCTAAATAAGATAGCTGTTACATTCATTCTGACGATGAAAAATCGAAAATATATATATACGAAAAAAAATCATGATAAAATCTTCATAGAACATTCCTTAATATGCGCGACATCGTAATATATTCAGAATTCAGAACGTGTTTGACGTCAGTCCAGGTGAAAACATTCATCTACTCAGCAAGTCCTAAGTTAGCCCAGCAATTAGAATGCCTATATTTCTCAGGGCAGAGATTCCATGGTGTAATGGTTAGCACTCTGGACTTGGAATCCAGCGATCCGAGTTCAAATCTCGGTGGAACCTGCTTTTCTTTTTTTTTTATATTCTTTTTTGATTTCCTTTTAATTTTACTAAAATACAAATATATGCTAAAAAAAAGTCTCTAAATATTATAAAATAACAGTAAAATTTAACATCAAACTACGTTCTTTTTTGAAAATTATCCTGTCATTTTTTTGACGAGTTATATTAGCATTTCTTTCAAATTATCAAAAATATTAAACAAAAAAAAATATGCAGCTAAGTGTATTCGGTCAATAGCTATACAATCAAAATGTATGAATTCTTAATAATCAATGGGGACTACAATCATATGGTAAAACAAGATGGCTGCGCATACAGCATTATTTTAACATACACTGAAGTGACAAAAGTCATGGGATACCTCTTAATATCGTGTCGGCCCTCCTTTCGCCCGGCGAAGTGCAGCAACTCGACGTGGCATGGACTCAACAAGTCGTTGGAAGTCTTCTGCAGGAATATTGAGCCATGCTGTCTCGATAGACGCCCATAATTGTGAAAGCGTTGATGGTGCAGGATTTTGGGCACGAACAGACCTCGATGATGTCCAATAAATGCTCGATGGGATTCATGTCATAAGGCGATCTTTTCTAACCAGATCATTCGTTGGAATTGTCAGAATGTTCTTCAAACCAATCGCGAACAGTTGTGGCCCGGTGACATGGCGCATTGTCATCCATAAAAATCCCATCGTTGTTTGGGTACATGAAGTCCATGAATGGCTGCAAGTGATCTCAAGTAGCTGAACATAAGCATTTCCAGTCAATGTTCGATCAGTCGCACCAGAGGACTAAGTCCATGCCATGAAAAAACAGCCCACACTATTACGGAGCAACCACCAGCTTGAACAGTGCCTTGCTGACAAATTTGAGTCAATGGCTTCGTGGGGTCTGCGCCACACTCGAACCCTACCATCAGCTCTTACCAACTGAAATCGTGACTCATCGGACCAAGCCACGGTTTCCATTCATCTAGGGACCAACCGATATGCTCAATTGCCCACGAGAGTCGCTGCAAGCGATGTCGTTCTGTCAGTAAAGGCACTCGAGTCGGTCTTCTGCTGGAAATAGCCCAAGAAGGCCAAATTTCTCCGCACAGTTCTAACAACAAGTCCCTTGTACGTCCCACATTGATTTCTGCGGTTATTTGACGCAGTGTTGCTTGTCTGTTAGAATTTACGACTCTTTGCATAAACGTCGCCGGTCTCGGTCGTTAAGTACAGGCGGTCGAACACTGCGCTGTCCATGGTGGGATGTTATGCCTGAAATGTCATACTCTCGGCACAGCTCTTGACACAGTGGATCTGGGAATGTTGAATTCCCTAACGATTTCCGAAATGGCATGACCCATGCGTCTAGCTCAACTAACATTCCGCGTTCAAAGTCTGTTAATTCCCGTCGTGCGGTCATCATCACGTCAAAACCTTTTCTCATATGAATATTTGAACAGAAATGAAAGCTCTGCGAATAAATACTGCGCATTTATACCTGTTCTACAGCGATGCTACTGCCATCTGAAAATTTGCATAATGCTATCCCATGACTTTTGTCACTTCAGTGTAGATGCTAATGTAAAATGGATAGCTCTGAAGATTATGAAAATAACAAAATTTAACATCAAATTACATTCCTGTTTTGAAAATTATCCTGTCATTTTTTTTGACGAGTTATATTAGCATTTTTGAAGTTATCAAAAATATTAAACAAAAAATATGCAATTTAGGTATATTCCGTCAATATACAATCAAAATGTATGAATTCTTAATAATCAATGGCGACTTCATAAGGTAAAACAAGATGGATGCGCATACAGCATTATTTTAACATAGATGCTAATGTAAAATTGGATACCTCTGAAGCAGGGCTCTGGCAAAAACATTTCTGAATCCTGGTCTTTTCGGTAATTTTTTTCCTTCAATGCTTACGTTTCCAATTTAACCAGAACTATTTATATATTTCAAATAATAGTTCAGTATGTTTAGCCAGACAAGTGAAAATTATATTACAAATTTTTACATTCATCAAATAAAAAGTTCGAATGTTACGAAATAAAAAACATACCACCCATCAAATGTTAAAACATAATACTAATATTTCTACTTAATTTTGATTTACTCACTTTCAGTATAGTTATAATTTGAATTGTTATTGTCGTTTTAGATGATTGAACATTTTAGGCTGTAAAAAATGAACATTTACATTTTCCCTCCTTGTAAAATACAACACTTACGGAATGGAAAAGATTATCAGATCACGAGATAGGCTAATGCTTTTCTACTTTTAACTGAATGAAGCTGAAGTTATTATGTGGTATTTTATAGTGAAAAACAAGAGTCTGAATGGTTTGATTCATAATGCATTGATACTTAAAATATTTCATATCCAAGTTCCAGATATCCGCTGTGATACTGAAATTGAATGATGAAGCCTATTTTAGATAAAAAATAATTTTTTTTTAAAATTAGATTTTTAAAATAAGAGAAAATTGAGAACGATTCCTTAATATAAGAACACATTACAAATTGGATTTTTATTGTGTTCAAGTAAAAAAAACCAACATGGTTATAATCTCTTGACACAATAATATAAAATATCAAATGGGATCAATTGCTTTCAAGTGACCTAAATATGCACTGGTTTTGCTTTACTGCGTTAGCTGTAAACATCCGTCGATAGCTCAGTTGGCAGAGCGGTGGATTGTAGTTGGTATGAAACGTGAGATCCATCTTTCGCTGGTTCGACTCCGGCTCGACGGATAAGAATTTTTCCTTCAATATTAAGTAATTTTATAAATACGTGACTGATTTCAAAAAATACTTATTTGTACAATTCACTGTGGAATTAATGGGTTGTTTTATTTTTAAAGGTTGCTTAGTCCATTAATAAAATTTCCTAAACTTTTAAAAAATTTCCTAAGTTGAAAATTTAATGTTGACAGAATGTAAATGATCACTGGCATATAACAGAATGAAGGATTTTGGTTTATGACATTTCTGCAATGCTTCCTTCAAATTAGGAATGAAAAAGATTTTAAAAAATGTGACAGAATGCAAGTGATATCGGTTTCGTTCATTCATTTCTGCCACTGCCTGAATTAAACCGAAGTTATTATGCGGTATTTTATATCGAAGAGCAGGAGCTGAAACTCTTTGGTGCACAGTGCATTGATCTTTGGATTTAAGAAAGTGTCAAGTCGTACCGGAAGCATCAAACAACCACAAACTACAAAGTTGTAAACCGAAAAGTTCTTTTGAAGAGCTTTTTCAAATACAATAAAACCTATTGCAAAGTTTCTTAGTAACCCCTAAATATGCACTAGTTTATGACTTTTTACTGTCTTAGCATCAGTAAACATCCGTCGTGATATTTTGAATATATATGTGATATTTTATGTTGAAAAGCATGTTGGAACGGCTTGGTGAATAGTGTATTCAGTTTGGGATCTCAGAAAGGTACGTTTGAAACCAAACTGACTGTGTCGTATCAGAAAAACCATGTCTATATTGAAGCATAATAGACTCATTAGCGTAAAAAATCTTTTTTGTTAATTAAAAAAAAAGGAAAAATGGGGTGTAGTGTAACACTGGTGCACCCTGTGTGAGATTTTGAATAGTGTCCATTATAGAATGGTAAATGAATTCCAGACAAAACAGAAGACATTGGAAAACAAATTCATCAACTATTTATTATGAATATAATGCTGCAAAAACGGCTTATTTCTGCTGAAGAGTCGAGAATCCTTTTATATACGAAAAAAAAAAAAAGTAACTGTCTTGCACATCATTTCATGTTTTCGACACGTTATTTTTCAAAGGTTGAGATATTTATGTAATATTGCAAGTAAAGACAGAAGCATATTTTTGATAAAAAAAAAATTATATTTTTCTTTTGAGAAAGTTCAAGCAAAAAGCCTTAATAGCCATGCCGATTGTAATGTCACTACTCAAGATAATAAATATCAAATGGGATTAATTGTTTCACAGTGACCTGAATATAAACTGTCTTAAAGTTTAAAGATCTGTTATATACATGCCGTCGATAGCTTAGTTGGCAGAGCGGTGGACTGTAGATGGTTGAAAACAGAGATCCATAGGTCGCTGGTTCGACTCCGGCTCGACGGATTGGAATTTTTTTTCTTCTTATATTAGATATTTTTATAAACACGTAATTCATTTCATAAAATACTTATTTTTTACAATTCACTATAGAGTTATTGGGTTGTTTTATTTTTAAAGGTTGCTTGAAAATGGAATGAACCCATTATGACAGCCCTTGAAGCAAGTCAATGAGCAATTGTTCATCTGTCCATACCTCCAGTATCTTGGAGCTCCGCATTGCAAATTGATTAATTCATTAATTAAATTAAATTAATTAATTTTAGTTTTATATGGGGAAAAAATTTTTTCTCTTATATAAGATATTTAGCAGGATATAAGTTAGGAATAAATAACGTCAGTGGCGAAGCGTGTAGATCAGTTTTCAGATTATTTTTTTATTCTGGGTTCTAGTCTGAGTCAAGGAGGGAGCAAAATGGAAAAATGAAACATGTGAATAAATGAGTGAGAGAGATGAAAGTGTGTATATGAGAGAGAGTAGATAAAATATTTTATCTATATAAGTTTTATTTTTTCGCTTGCAAATATATGAAATATTTTGTTTCTTTTATGCATGAATTAATTGCTTTATGGTTACATATTCTCTTTTATTAAAATTTAACAATCGTATCATTTTCCTATTCGTTCTAGTATAAAAATATTAATAAAATTATGAAATAAAACTCTAAAAATATTATGAGGAAATGGCAAATGTAGAGTACCATTTTCTAAATACATTTCAAAAAGTACTAAAAAAGTAAGGTTCCACCGAGATTTGAACTCGGATCGCTGGATTCAAAGTCCAGAGTGCTAACCATTACACCATGGAACCTCATCTTCCCATGCCGGGAATCGAACCCGGGCCGCCTGGGTGAAAGCCAGGAATCCTAGCCACTAGACCACATGGGACTCGCAACTTGATGATAAGATTGTTTGCACCTGAGTTATTTACCTGACCTCAAAACATGTTCTGCATATATTAAGACTTCGTGCCAATTACGGGACGCCTCTATGAAGATTTTGTCACGATATTCTTTTTACCTCTATATATGTTTCGTCACAATGAACTTAAGAACTGTCTTCCTAGAAGAGTAGTAATTTAATTTTAGGACTAAAATTAAATGTAACAATTCATTAAAAAGTTGAAAGATCGTGTATGAATGTTCGCAACAGTTTTAGGCTAATGAAAGATTTAAATGGAAAAACACAGTGTAAAGAAATAAGGAATCAAAAGCTAAGCTATGTATGTTTTGATATATTTCAGTTTAACAAAACTATTACATACATGTACAGTCAGATACATGTGGCAATAGTATTTGTGTTCAGTTTTTGTCAACAAATAGGGTGGCTACAGAAGAAAAAAAATTTCCAAGCTAAGATCTTTGTCTCCAATTTCATGAAATACGTAGATAGACATTTTCTTAGAATACTTTAAAAACCGTTTAATTTTTAAGCCGACAGTTTTGAAATTGTGAAAAAGCTGTTGTTGAGATCAGTACAAGGAACCTCAATTCAAAATAAAAGTTATTCGTATGCATATATCATGAATAAACCCACGGGAGACGAGAGAACAAGCAAAACGAATGCAGTAGTGCAAAATAACAATAAAAAAAATAGGACGAAAGTCATTATGAAATACATTCTTCTATAAATATATTATTCTTAAAATTTAACATGCTTCGAGTTTTGAGTAGAGACCTTTTAAATTTTAAAATGTTAATCTTCCATAGGTTAATATTGGTTTCGTAAGGTTTGTCATGATACAAAAATAAATGGACAGGAGGTAGAATATTAGAGAGGATTACCTACATCGCCACAAGAACAAATGCTTGAATCCATCCGATGGAATCGTTGTAGGTAGAAGAAAACGGACCATGCCTTGTAAAAAGCATAGTTTCTTCTCTTGTCCATCCAGTAGAATATGTTGACATTTTTTATCTGTTTATTGGAGTGGAGAAAACATTAGATTTTTCTTGCGAGTGGTTGTGGTGTATGAGGATTTAAGACGGATAGCAATCCAAAGAGGCTATCAGACCATATTGTTGCACGTTCTCTTGTTGCGGAAACTTGTTGCTTTACAAATGACTACTAACTCTGCTTGAAAAACGGAATTATGAGAGTTCAATTTACCCATCCACTCTGAGATTTAATCCCCTTTTTTGAAGGAGCAAAATGCTGTCCATGTGCCTTCACTTGATTTGGAGCCGTCCTTATAAAATGTCTCAGCATTAATTAAAGAGAATTGAGTTCGGATGTCAACTTGATTACAGGTATTAAAACTACTCCTGTAATCTTCTTCTCGAAATCTTCCGCAGTTATTTGATGTGTTTCTATCTGTAAGTTCTTCCTCGTTCTGAACACATCAGCGAATGCAGCTTCTGCTTGCAATTTTAAGAGAAGAAGGACGTGGCCCTTGATAATCTAAAGAGCCGTTGTTGATGTGGTTCTGTATCCCCAGTTATATACAGAAGGAAGAGCTTTTTAATGTATTGCAATTTTCTTTCAATTCTAAGTGATGGAAAGAGTGCCCAGACTGCTGCTAAACGAGATCGATAGACAGGGGGGAAAATGGATTACCAGATGCGTACGATAACGAGTTGCTTTATAATGGTCAGATGCTTGCATAGAGGTGGAATATTCGTCCTGAATCTAATTGATAGTTGCTTATCTCCGCTACAATTTAGAGAAATCCGGCCAGTAATTTTATGTTTAAAGTGGAAAAAAAGGCACTAACCAACTAGCAAACTCATTGCTAGCAAAGTTATGCAAGCAAATTCATCTGCTCAACAACATTTATTATATCCAGCTCCCATTGCTTCAACTACCCATTCTCCTTTCAGTGTTCCTACCGAAAATTCCTCAAGCTCTCTTTCTCAAAGAAATTCAAGCAGAGTTGCAATCAAAATCTTGCTCCAAGATTTGTCAAAAAAAAAAATAATAATAATAAAATAAATAAATAAATAAAATAATAAAAACCCATACAGCTCGGGGTAGCAAATAAGGAAAATCTCTTCAACCAACATTCGATAGCCTGGTTCAAACCAGAGTTTTCCCTCAGTGTGATAACGAAGCGATCTTGAAGATTTGTTTTTAAGTTTTTTTTTTTTTGGCAATACCGTAAGAAATAATGGCATTTTACCTTAGTTGAATAATACCACGTTAAAATTCACTATCAAACAGCTCAATATTTATGTTAATAGTAGAAAAGTCAAGATGTAGACCTTAAATAACTGCATTCAGATGCTTATTTTGACGAAATAGATAAGTATCAGCCTGGACTCGACGTTTGTCTGTAACTTCAGATCTTGTGTCTGTGTGTGCTGAAGCTGAAGTTGAAAACTACTTGGTTTGAAAATGCCCTTGGTCATCTAGAGGTTATTCCCAATTCAGCACATTGTCCGCAATGATGAGAGCGATGTAAGTTGATTTACTTTTGGAAATTTCTTGTTTGGAATTATCATCATCCTCTTGCATGAACTTGATGCCTGTAGTAATATCGAAGGAATCTGAAGATTCATCTGACAGTTCTCTGGAATCGCAGTCAATGACTTCGAAGGAAAGAAAATGTCTTTTTTTAAATTAGAACGTCATATTGTGGGACCTTGTTGCGTTTAGCAGCGGCAGGAGGCATTTCCTTGGACCTTTTATTATTCTTGGGAACAGGATCGGTAGTTTAAGACGGGGAGGCTCATTGTGGTTTATCTTCAAGAGCTTTTTCTAATTTGTGAAAACTTTCGTGCGAAATGATGCATTTGCACACTTCAAAAACAAGTGATAGATTTCTCAACAGGAAAGAACGTTCCAGTGTTGTTACACTCATAGCTTCAGAGCAGATGTTGTTGGTGGTATTGTTGAAATACTAGATTTGTTTCATTATGTAGTCATCAATATATTATGCAATTATTATAAACATTTGGCAAGCTTTGTTAAACTTAAATATATCAAAACATACTTAACTTTCCTTACAATATTTTTTCCATTTCAAATCTTTCACGATACAAATGTTGCGACCATCCAGCCACTGCCTTCCTGTCTTTTTATTAAATTTTTAAATTTAATTATTGATCTAAAATTAAAATTTTACCCATCTAAATAAGGCAGCTCTTACATTCATTCTAACGAATAAGATATATTGACGTAAAAGATGTCGTGACAAACTCTTCATAGAAACATTCCGTAATTCGCACGCATTTATAATGTATACAAAACGTATTTTGAGATCAGGTAAACAGTCCAGGTGAAAACATGCATATGTAGAGGCGACAAGTCACATGTTATCTAGTGTTTAGTATTCCCATCTTTCACCTGACGGAGGTTCCATGGTGTAATGGTTAGCACTCTGGACTTTGAATCCAGCGATCTGAGTTCAAATCTCGGTGGAACCTGCTTTTTTTTTTTTTTTTTTTTTTCCCCTCTCTTCTATGTCTATGTTTCAAATTTTAAGATAGGAAGGGGGGGGATATTTATAACATATTTTTGTCTCACAAATAATAAGCATGCCAGTTGCCTTATATATAATGTATGTTCTTGGTTAGATCTTGCCCTTTTTACAGTGGGATTAAAAATAACAATATTTCTTCTTATCGAATTTGGCTGACAGCCTAGTAATCGTTTCATCATATACTTTGGCCAGTGATTTTTACGGACATAAGCCTGGTGAATAGAATGTTGGGCTTCTTTTCAAATTGCGGACACTTTGATTTGAATCATTCGCACTAGAAATATAGATAATTCACTTTCACCTAGGGTGCCGAATTATAGTCTGCCCCATTCTCTCTCTTTTATATACAGAAAACTTTTTCAATATATGACATCCTAGCTACTATACCATTCAGAGAGATATAATGAAATTTCGGTTTAAATTATTTTAAGGCATGCTAAGGATGCTAAGATATTAGAAGGGAAAAAAAGGTTTTATTTCTCTCTTATATGCGCGTGCGTATTTTTTTTTTTTATGTGCATCAGGTAGTCATCTCTTCATCTTACGTAAGTCACAAACATAACACTGAAGGTTCTTAATATTGCGATCAGAAAGACTACTAGGGTTATCTCCACGTATTTGCGCGTTGTATGGACGAAAATCAGGAAAATATTCGCCAGGTAGAGTGAATGGTGATTCGAGACTCTGCAAGGATTGTCAAATTCGTCGTTGTATCTCCCTGTTTCTGAAAGTAGTGATTTCAAGGAATCCCGTTTGATATCAAGTAGAGATTAATTATTGTTTTTAAAATCAAAAATTGCAAAAATTGGGAAAAAACACCATCGGGGCAACTACTTATGGATCTCTATTTTATACCAACTATAATCCCATATGAGCTATCAATACTTGCATTAAATTAGATAAATAAACTTTAAGCTAGTTTCTATACGGGCCACCAGGAGGCTACTGGATCCATTTGTTAAATATTGTTATTAAAAATGCATAATAACTATTTCTTATATTATTACAGCGTCATGTTTTTTAACCAGTTAATTTAAACGATTAATAATAATAAATCAACTTCTTGTAAAAAAACAGAAGAAGTAACTTATTTTTTTTTTAATAAAAAATATGATAATTTAAAATAATTTTCATAGATTAATGGGTAATTAATCTATGAAAATTGTTTTAAAGAAAATATTTAGATATTTCCAGTAGTTTAACTTAAACATAAACATATTTTTTATTATTTTAATTTAATTTTTAATTAATAAATTAATATTGATTAATCTAATTTTTTTAATTAACTTCATTTTAAATAGTTTTTATTTTTATTTTAATTTTATTTTAAGTTTATTTATTTATTTTTATTTTTATTTTATTTTAAGTTTATTTATTTATTTTTATTTTAATTAATTATAATTTTCAATTAATAAATTATTTTTAATTAATTTAATCATTTTTTAATTAATTTTATTTTAATTATTTTTCAATTAATTTTTATTTTTATTTTCATTTATTTTTTATTACTTTAACTTTATTACATATATTTTTTATTATTTTAAAATTAAGTTATTTTTATTAAGTTATTTAAAATTAAGTTATTTAAGTTAATTAAATTTCGTATAGTAGTATGAAAAATTCCTTTATTTATCAGAAATTTTAAGTAAGTTTTATGATATTAAAAGGCGCACTTATTTCAATAATCGTATAACTTAAATTCTGTAATGAGATTTGCAAATCTAAAAATACTTCGAGCGTACAGAAATTTTTCAGTCGCGAGCAATGCTTTCTGAAGTTAAATACTGATGAGCATTTTAAATCATACAAAAAAGAAAAACCCATTTGTCGAACCAAAGTCGAACAGATATACAGATTTCATTTTACAAAATTACCTCATTTCCATAGTTACTTAAATTGTCGTCGATTTAACTATATTAATATATTACTATTTTACTTGCTATATTAATAATTCTATAGTGCATTCCATCAATAATTGTTTTTGAAATCAATTGCTTGCTTACAAAAAATGATGAAAAATAAAAATATACACATCCGTCGAGCCGGAGTCGAACCAGCGACCTATGGATTTCTATTATCAAACATCTACAGTCCACCGCTCTGCCAACTGAGCTATCGACGGGTGTTCGATCTGTAATCATTAAACTTTAAGCCTGTTTATATTCAGGTCACTAAAACAGCTGATCCAATTTGATATTTATCTTGTTTATTCATAGCATTACAATCAGGATGGCTGTTGAAAAATCTTTTTTATTATTATCAAAAATATGCTTCCGTTTTTTAATTGCAATTTCATATCGGATATCAGCAATTTGGGTTGGAAATGATTTACAATATCTTTTAATTTATTTATCTTTTTCATACGTACAAATATAAAATGATTTTCTATTTTCTTCGGAAAAAAGCTGTTGTTTTCAGCTATATAATCATCATAATGTAATGAAGATGCATTCTAATGTTTGGTGTTTTGTACCTAAGTTCATTTGACTCTACAACGGACATTACACTGAAGTGACAAAAGTCATGGGATACCTCTTACTATCGTGTCGGCCCTCCTTTCGCCCGGCGAAGTGCAGCAACTCGACGTGGCATGGACTCAACAAGTCGTTGGAAGTCTTCTGCAGGAATATTGAGCCATGCTGTCTCGATAGACGTCCATAATTGTGAAAGCGTTGATGGTGCAGGATTTTGGGCACGAACAGACCTCTCGATGATGTCCCATAAATGCTCGATGGGATTCCTGTCGGGCGATCTAGGTGGCCAGATCATTCGTTGGAATTGTCCAGTGTTCTTCAAACCAATCGCGAACAGTTGTGGCCCGGTGACATGGCGCATTGTCATCCATAAAAATCCATCGTTGTTTGGGTACATGAAGTCCATGAATGGCTGCAAGTGATCTCAAGTAGCTGAACATAAGCATTTCCAGTCAATGTTCGGTCCAGTCGCACCAGAGGACCAAGTCCATGCCATGAAAAAAAACAGCCCACACCATTACGGAGCCACCACCAGCTTGAACAGTGCCTTGCTGACCGTTAGGGTCCATGGCTTCGTGGGGTCTGCGCCACACTCGAACCCTACCATCAGCTCTTACCAACTGAAATCGTGACTCATCGGACCAAGCCACGGTTTTCCATTCATCTAGGGACCAACCGATATGCTCACGTGCCCACGAGAGTCGCTGCAAGCGATGTCGTTCTGTCAGTAAAGGCACTCGAGTCGGTCTTCTGCTGGAACAGCCCAAGAAAGCCAAATTTCTCTGCACAGTTCTAACAGACAAGTCCCTTGTACGTCCACATTGATTTCTGCGGTTATTTGACGCAGTGTTGCTTGTCTGTTAGAATTTACGACTCTTTGCAGACGTCGCCGGTCTCGGTCGTTAAGTGCAGGCGGTCGACCACTGCGCTGTCCATGGTGGGATGTTATGCCTGAAATTTCATACTCTCGGCACACTCTTGACACAGTGGATCTGGGAATGTTGAATTCCCTAACGATTTCGAAATGGCATGACCCATGCGTCTAGCTCCAACTAACATTCCGCGTTCAAAGTCTGTTAATTCCCGTCGTGCGGTCATCATCACGTCAAAACCTCTTCACATGAATAACTTGAACAGAAATGAAAGCACTGCGAAAGCACTGCGCATTTATACCTGTTCTACGCGATGCTACTGCCATCTGAAAATTTGCATATTGCTATCCCATGACTTTGTCACTTCAGTGTATAGTATTGCACATTCAACAACACTCATAGTGAACACTGCAGAGAGACGAGTGTTTCATTGTATCTTTGTACCACTGTACTTTGTATTTTTGTATTGCCTCTTGCAAAATGTATTAGCGTTACATTTTCCACAGAGGAAATGTTTTAAATAATTTTCAACTTAAAATGTTCATGGAACTACTTTTAAGTATCATGAAAAAGTCACTTTCATTCCTCATTTGAAAGAAGCATTGCAGAAATTTCATCAAACACATATTTTTCAACTTGTTATACACCAGCGGTCCTTAAACTGGGGTCCGTGAATCTCTTTGAGACGAAGAAGATTGTTTTTATAATAGTAGCCAATATGCTGAATGTAGTTAATTTAAATTTTAAATGAATTCACGAGTTATAAAATGATTTTATAGTCCGTGGTTTTACGGTTGATTGGAGTTTGTTAGTATCACGACATTCAGAATATATCCAAGCAATTTAGTATGGCAATTTTAAGAAACAAATTTATTTTTGAGATTTCCATCAATGCAGAATTTAATCAAATTAAGAATTAATCAATGCAGAATTTAATCGAATTTTTATCAAATTAAGATATTCATGAAATTTCTTTTAAGCTGTTGTGCCTAGAATTGCAAACATTGAAAGCCGTTGTTACTTCAAGGTTATAAAGTGAATTAATTTTAATAATATTGTTTAAACTGATATTTTTTTTTACTCTGCATGCATAGATTTATAATTGTTGATTTTCATTTGTATCATTTTTTATGTTTAAGAAAAAAATTCAGATCATAGAGGAATCTGAATTTCTAAATAAACCAAATCTTTAAACATGTTCATCTCAGAACTTCGTTTTTTTCAAATTGTGGCAGTATCCTAGCCCATGAGCAATATCATATAGCAAGAAACCAAAGTTATTGTGGAAACTACCAATTCGCTATAAAAGAGCTCTATTCAAAAGTTAGGTATTTTGCAACACTTGAATGAATCCTTGAGTGATTTTTATTGTTTTAAAATTAAATTGTTAAAGTAAATTGTTTTAATAAATTCAGTATAAGTAAAAAATCTTTTTAACTTACATGAATTTTAATGATTTTAAAATGAGCATATTTTCATAAATCCTATCACTCAAATTTTATAAGGGTACCTGAAATCTGTCTGAATATATAGTAGTTTTACAGTCACCCTCGATTACTCTTAATAAATTGTCACAAAATTTTGAAAGGAGTTACCCATCAACATCTTATGCAATAAGGAATAAAATAATCATAATGAATTGTCGAGCCAAAGTTGAATAGTGATATATGGTTTCAATTTACAACCCCAATTCAGACGCTATTTAAGATGTCGACCAACTTTAACACTTGCTAAATAAATAGTCTCAAGAGCTACAATAATGGGCTTCTTCCATAAGCAACTTTTGAAAAATAAAACAGCTCTATCGCGTACTTTATAAATAATTGTCTGTTGAAACCAATTATTTGCATCAAATAAAAAAAAAATACCACATCCGTCGAGCCGGATATGTTTTAAATTTTAAGATAAGGGGGGGGGGGCAATTATAACATATTTTGTCACACAAATAATAAGCATGCCAGTTGCCTTATATATAATGGATGATCTTGGTTAGATTTTGCCCTTTTTTACAGTGGGATTAAGAATAACAATATTTCTTCTTATCGAATTTGGCTGACAGTCTAGTAGTCGTTTTCATCATATTCTTTGGCCCGTGATTTTTACGGACATAAGCCTGGTGAATAGAATGTTGGGCCCCTTTTCAAATTGCGGACACTTTGATTTGAATCATTCGCACTAGAAATATAGAAAATTCACTTTCACCTAGGGTGCCCACTTGTGGCCTGTTCCATTCTCCTCTCTCTCTTTATATACAGAAAACTTTTTCAATATATGACATCCTAGCTACCGTACCATTCAGAGAGATACAATGAAATTTCGGTTTAAATTATTTTTAAGGTATGCTAAGGATACTGAGATATTAGACCGGAAAAAAAAAGATTTTATTTCTCTCTTATATGCGAGTGCGTATTTTTTTTTTTTTTTTTTTTTCCTTATTTGCATCAGTGAGTCATCTCTTCATCTTACGTAAGTCACAAACATAACACTGAAGGTTCTTAATATTGCCATCAGAAAGACCTATAATCCTATATGAGCTATCAATACTAGATAAATAAGCTTTAAGCTAGTTTCCATAGGGGCCACCAGGAGACAACTGAACCCATTTGTTTTAATGTTGTTATTAAAAATACATATTAACTATTTCATATATTATTGCAGAGTCGTGTTTTAACCAATTACTTTAAACAATGTTTAATAGTATGATTTAATAATAAACTAACTTCTTGTAAAAAAAATGAGGAATATATTTTAATTTAATAATAATGCGATAATTTTAAATAACTACCCAGTCATCCATGAAATTTGTTTTTAAGATAATATTTAGATATTTGCAATAGTTTAACAAGCATAAAAATATTTTTTTATTATTTTAATTTTATTTTATTTTAATTAATTATTTTATTATTAATTTAATTATTTTTAATTAGTTTAATTATTTTTTAATAAATTTTATTTTAATTAATATTTATTTTTGCTTTAAATTTATTTTAGTTCATTTTTTATAATTTTAACTTTACTTAAACATATCTTTTATTATTTTAAAATTAAATTATTTAAGTTGTGATAATTTAATAAAAAATGTGATAATTTAAAATAACTATCCAGTCATGCATGAAAATTGTTTTTTAAAAAACATATTTAGATATTTCCTAAAGTTTATTATTATATATATATATATATATATATATATAATATTTATATATAAAATATATAATACATATATTTTTATTATTTTTAAAATTAAATTATTTAAGTTAATTAATTAATTATATTCGGTATATGTAAAAAAGACATTTATTTTTCAAAAATTTTACATGAGATTTCTGATTTTTAAAATAAGCAGTTATTTCAGTAATCATATTACTTAAATTCTGCAATGACACTTGGAAAACCTAATAATATTTCAAGTACAGAAATATTTCAGTCGCGATCAACGTTTACTGAAGCTGAATACTGTAAGAAAAACCCATTTGTCGAACCAAAGTAGTACAGATATACAGATTTCAATTTACAACCTCAATTCAATACTTAAGCTGTCGTCGGCTTAACACTTGCTAGATTAGTAGTCTCCAGGTCTATAATAAAGGGCTCATTCCATGTACAAGAAATTTTTGAAAAAGAAAACTTTATGGTGCATTTCTTCAATAATTGTCGTTTGAAATCAATTGCTTGCTTACAAAAAATACAAAAATAAAAATAAAAATTCACACATCCGTCGAGCCGGAGTCGAACCAGCGACCTATGGATTTCTATTATCACACATCTACAGTCCACCGCTCTGCCAACTGAGCTATCGACGGGTATTCGATCTTTAATCATTGAGCTTTAAGGCTGTTTATATTCAGGTCACTGAAACGGCTGATTCAATTTGATATTTATCTTGTTGATCATGAAATTACAATCGGAATGGCGGTTGAAAAATCTTTTTTTTTTTTTTATTATAAAAAATATGCTTCCGTTTTTAATTGCAATATCATATCGGATATCTGCAATTTGAGTTGAAATGATTTACTACTTCTTTATCCTTTTCATACATACAAATATAAAATTATTTTCTATTTCTCTTCGGAAAAAAAAGCTGTTGTTTTCAGCATTATAAACATCATAACGTGATGAAGATGCTTTCTAATGTTTGGCGTTTTGTACCTGAGTTCATTTGACACTATAACGGACATTATAGTATTGCACATTCAACATCACTCACGGTGAACACTGCAGAGAGACGAGTGTTTCACTGTACCTTTGTATCACTGTACTTTGCATTTTATTAGCATTACATTTTCCACGGAGAAAATTTTTTAAAATCATTTTCAGCTTAAAATGTTCATTGTACTCATTTTAAGCATCTTGAAAAAGTGACTTTAATTCTTCATTTGAAAGAAGCGAAGCCGAAATGTTATAACTCAAAAATCTTTCAACCTGTTATACACCAACGATCCTTAAACTAGGGTCCGTAAATCTCTAGGAGACGAAGAAGATTGTTTCTATAATAGTAACCAATATACTAAATGTAGTTAATTTAAATTTTAAATGAATCCACGAGTTATAAGATGTTTTAATAGTCCGTGGTTTTTCACGGTTGATTGGAGTTGGTTAGTATCATGGCGTTCAGAATATACCCAAGAAATTCAGTATGGCAATTTTAAGAAACAAATTTATTTTTGAAATTTCCATCAATGCAGAATTTAATCGAATTTTTATCAAATTAAAATTTTGATGAAATTTCTTTCTTAAACTGCTGTGCCCAGAATTGCAAACATTGTAAGCCGTTGTTACTTCAAGGTTATAAAGTGAAATAATCTTTTTTTTTTTGTTCTAATGCAGCTGGCAAACACTTAGACAGCTTGGTCTTGGATGCCTCAAAGCAAGCACTGCGCAGACGTTACTCACTTTGCATTACCCAGGGGCGCGTGTAACTTGAAGATACGGACGCTGAGTAACAATGCCCCCGGAACGCTCTACGATCCTATTAGGACCAGGAAGTTTTAAAGGAAGTTTTAAGTTTATCCGGTTTAAAGTGGATTCCGAACCACTACAAACATCCATCGCACCGTCGGGACTCGAACCCGAAACCTGTGGTACCGAGCGCCACAGTGCTAGCCACTCGCCCATTCAGGCGCAGTGAATTAATTTTAATAATATTGTTTAAACTGATATTTTTTTTTTTTTACACTGCTTACATAAATTTATAATTGTTGATTTTCATTTGTATCATTTTTTTTTTTTTTTTTTTTTTTTTATGTTTAAAAAAATTCAGATCATAGAGAGATTCTGCATTTCTAAACAAACTAAATCTTTAAACATGTTCATCTCAAAACTTCCATGTATCGTAGCCCATGAGCGATGTCGTATAGCAAGAGACCAAAGTTATTGAGGAAGCTATCAATTCGGTATAAAAAGAGCTCTATTCAAATGTTAAGTATTTTGCAACACTTGAATGAATCCTTGAATAATATTTTTTATTGTTTTAAAATTAAATTATTAAAATAATTTATTTTAATAATAGTGGGCATATACGAAAAAATCCTTTTTTAAACTTACATGAATTTTAATGATTTTAAAATAGGCATATATAATTCATAAATCATATTACTCAAATTTTATAAAGATACCTGAAATATGTTTGAATATATAGAAGATTTTCAGTCACAATCGATTACTCTTGACAGATTGTCACAAAATTTTGAAATGAATTACTCATCAACATCTTATGCGATAAGGAAAAAAATAATGATAATGAATAGTCGAGCCAAAGTAAAATAGCAATATACGGATTTCAATTTACAACCCCTATTCAGACGCTATTTAATATGTCGACCGCTTAACCCAGGGGGCGACTAATAAATAGTCTCAATAAATAGTCTCAAAAAAATAAAATAAATAGTCTCAAGAGTAAATAAATAGTCTTGCTAAATAAATAGTCTCAAGAGCTACAATAATGGGCTCATTCCATAAGCAATTTTAAAAAAAAAAAAAATACCGCATCCGTCGCGCCGGAGTCGAACCAGCTACCTATGGATTTCAATTTTAAAGCATCTACAGTACACCGCTCTGCCAACTGAGCTATCGACGGATGTTTGTAGCTCAGTCAATAAACCTTAAGCTTGTTTATATTTAGGTCACTGTAAAACAATTGATCTCATTTAATGTTTGCCTTGTTGAATCATGATATTACAATTAGGATAGGGCTTTGTTACATAAAAGTTTTTTAAACATTACATTTTTTTCATCAAAAATATACTTCAGTCTTTAATAACAATATCACACCGGATGCAATGTAACTACTTCTTTTATTCTTTTCATAATTAAAAATGGAAAAATGGTTTTCGACTTTGGAAATAAGTTGCTTTTTTTTTTTTTTCAGTATTACACAGTCCAGTCACATTAATGTGACCACCTGTCAAAAGCCAGAATAACCACCTTTGGCAGAGCGGACCGATTGCAATTCGATCAAGGTAATTAACGAGCGAAATGCTTTCCAATGCCCTAGGACATCCTTTATATACACTCCACTGCAATGTGCTGCCACCTGCCTTTTGTGATTAGCTATTTCCCGTCGACGTCGAAAGTAGGTGGTGGTCACATTAATGTGACTGGACTGTGTATAATCATCATAACATGATGAAAATGTTTTCTAATGTTTGGCGTTCTGATCTGAGTTCATTTACCTCTGTAACTGGCATTATAAAACATATTTAACATCACCCACTCTGCACTACAATGGAGGGTTACACTGTACCCACATTCAGTCATTTTCTGGAGTTTCCACATTCAGTCAGTCATTTTCTCAGTATAGGAAGAAAATCCGATTTTTAACTTAAAGAATTTTATGATTTTAAAAATGAGCATTTAGTTCGTAAATCCCATTACTCACATTTTATGAAGATAAATGCAATCTAAATGTACAGAAATGTTTCAGTTGTTTGTGAAAACAACTACTAATTTGAACGCGATCAACTCCTGATAAATACTAATTTTGGATTTAATCAAATTCAAAATTTTGTCATCAGTATCTTATAATCATCAGTACTTCAAAATCATCAATCACTTCAAAATCATCAGTAACTTATAATCATCAGTACTTCAAAATCATCAATCACTTCAAAATCATCAGTATCTTATAAAAAAGGGGGAAAATAATATAATAATAAATTGTCAAGTCCAAGTCGAACAGTGATTCACGGATTTTAATTTACAACCCCAATTATAACCGAAGGGTAACATTTAATAATTAATTAGCTTAAGATTAAGAACAGCAATTATGGGTTCTTTCAGTACACAAACAACCTTTGAAAAGTAAACACCCAAATAGCTCTACAGTGAATTAGATAAATAATTATCATCCGAAATCAATGCAATACTTTAAAAAATGCTGAAAGTTGACAAAATTAAAAAAAAAGCGCACATCCGTCGAGCCGGAGTCGAACTAGCGACCTATGGATCTCCGTTTCATATCAACTACAGTCCACCGCTCTGCCAACTGAGCTATCGACGGATGTTTGTAGTTTTGTCAGAAAACCTTAAGTCAGTTCATATTCAGGTCGCTGTAAACAACTGACCTTATTTCATATTTATCTCGTTTAATCATGATATTAGAATCGGAATGGCTATTGGGGCGTTTTTGCTTTTTCAAGAAACACATTTTTTTTAATCAAAAAAATATGCTTCAGTGTTTAATTGCAGGAACATATAGAATATCTGCAACTTGACTGGGAAATACAGCATTACATACATTACATTACATTCTATCATACATACATTACAATACATTACATTACATTCTATCATACATACATTACAATACATTACATTACATTCTATCATACATACATTACAATACATTACATTACATTCTATCATACATACATTATCAATACATTACATTACATTCTATCATTACATACATTATAATACATTACATTACATTCTATCATAAATACATAAATTCTACCATTATATACATTACATACGTGCTATACAGCTACTTCTTTTATCGTTATATAAAATGATTTTCGACCTTCATTAAAAATAAGCTGTTTTTGCAGCTTTATAATCAAAATAAAGGTGATAAACTTGTTTTCCGATGTCTTGCATTTTGGCCTGAAATTGCTTTGCCTCTATAATGGACACTATTCAACCTCACACAGGGTGCACATACTTTGGAGTGCTTCACTGTACCCATTTTGGCATTTTTTTCGTGCTTAACAAACGAATTTTTAAGCTTATAAGTTTATTGTGTTTCAATACAATAATGATACTTTGAATGCTTTTGAATCGACAAAAATTTGTTGGATTGCAAACGTACCTTTCTTAGATCCAAAACTCAACACACTATGTACTAAAAGCCATACCATCTCCTGCTCTTTAATATAAAATTTTAAATAATACCTTTGTCAATTAGTGCTACATAATACCTTTGTCAATTAGTGCTACATAATACCTTAATACCTTAATTAGTGCTACATAATACCTTAATTAGTGCTACATAATAGAGAGTTTTTGCATACCGTATTTTTATCGTCCGATATTTTTTCTCTCTAGCGCGCATGCTCATACGAAACATTATTACAGATACGCATGCGTAATTTCCTATGAGCATGCGCGTTAGGGAGAGAAAAATATCGGACGAGAAATATACGGTATGCAAAAACTCTCTACCTTACAGTTAATACCAATTAGAGGCAGAGAAGCACGAGTGAACCTTGTGATCCGATATCTTTACTTTTTATTAGCTTAAAATATTCAGCGTGTACGTTCTGCCGCAAAATCTGTCATTAAAAAAGCCGTCTATCATTCCTCATTCGATAGAAGTAATGTAAAAATGTCTTCAACCAAAAATCTACGGTATCATGAAACCTATTTAACTAGTAGCCTATATGCTAAGATTAGTTAATTTTTAATTTTAATAGCTTCCAAGCGCAATAAGAGTTCTTCAAAAGGAACTAACTCCACTTAAATAATTCAACAGTTTTAAAGAATTAAATATGTGTTGGTTAGCATCCCAGTGATTCGTGACATTTCTATCAATGCAGAATTTAATACATCTATTCGAGATCTGTAAAAAGTCGTGAAATATCCTAAAGCAGTGTGTCTCAACATTTTTGAAAAACTTTTTGCATGAGAATTGAAACAGTAAATTTCTGCAACTTTTTTTTGTTGTTGTTAAGAAAGTGGTTATTTTGCTTATTCAATTCCTTCTATTAGTTCACAATCTCCCTATATATATCTTGTTCAAATTTTCAATCGTTCATAAAATACTTTTATTTATCCACTCAGGTTCAAATACATTTTTTTTTAACTTGTAGTGGATGACACTGGATGTTAATACAGTTCTTTCTAATATTAATTCAGTAATTAAATGTAATTAATTAACTTTAGTTTTTTTAGATTTAAGTTGCATGTATCTACCAATAGATGGCGCCAGATAAACTTAAAAAAAATGAGAATGAAAATTATTTTTAAAGGACTTTCTGCAATAGAGTGAAAAAAAGTAGGAATTGACTTTAATTTTTTTTTTTTTTTTTTTTTTTTTTTTTTTGTATTACTTGTTTTCTTCCCAAAACGAAACGATCAGATAGCACCTATCACGTCATAAAATCACTCATCATACAACACCGAACATTATAACGTCAAAAATGAAAATTTTAAGACCACTGGAAGGATAAAAACTAATTCAGTAATTTTTTTTTTAACGAATATTGTAATTGCCCAACGAGATATTTCCTATAATTTCAAGGCTATCTGCTTAAAAATAATGTTTTTCTTAACGCTTTTTTTATATATATATAAATTCAAAATTTTTTTTATATTTACGTATTTCTTGATGTGGGGCCTGAATGGCCGAGTGGCTAGCGCTCGGTACCACAGGCTACGTGTTCAAGTCCGGGGTTACCATGGGTGTTTGAAGGGGTTCGGAATCCACTAAACCGTAGGTCCCGGTCTAACAGAATCGTAGATCGTTGCAGGGGTACTGTTACTCCGCGTCCGTAGCTTATCTTCAAGCTACACGCCCCTCCTGCCAGCAGTAGTGCTAAGTGAGTAACGTCGGCGCAGCGTTTGCCTTAAGGCATCGAAGACAACTGTCTAAGTGTTTGCCAGCTATATTAGAATAAAAATAAAATTTCTTAACGTTGGAGGTCAAGAGCTATTCGTGGAAAAAAAATTGTTACTATTTGTTGACGAAAATGGACGCAAATAATAATGTTGCATTTAACTTACTTTACCTGTATTTAATAGTTTTGTCAAAATGAATTAAATAAAACCATGCATAGCTTAACTTTTGTTTCTTTCTTTTATTACCCTATGTTTTCCCCTTCAAATCTTTCACTAACCTAAAATTGTTCCTATCATTCATGCACAGCCTTTCAATTTTTTAATTAAATTTTTACTCTTAATAATTTATCTAATATTAAATTATTACCCGTCAAAATAAGATAGCTCTTACATTCATTCTGAAGAAAAAAAATTCGTGACAAAATCTTCATATAAACATTCCGTAATTATCACGAAGTAGTAATCTATACAAAGATAGTCAGGTAAACAGTCCAGGTGAAAACATTCGTTTCAGACGGCGTTAAGTCCCATGTGGTCTAGTGGTTAGGATTCCTGGCTTTCACCCAGGCGGCCCGGGTTCGATTCCCGGCATGGGAAGATGAGGTTCCATGGTGTAATGGTTAGCACTCTGGACTTTGAATCCAGCGATCGAGTTCAAATCTCGGTGGAACCTTGCTTTTTTTTATACTTTTTGAAATGCATTTGAAAAATGAAAAACGTAGGGAAATTCATACTCTAAATTTGTCACTTCTCGCTAATATTTCAGTGATTTATTTTATAATTTTATTGATTTTCATGCTACAAGCAGGGGTCTCCAAACTACGGCCCGCCAGTGTCATCCATCCGGCCCGCGACAGCGAATAAGTTAGATAAAAAAAAGCATTTGATAACACCTCGTTTTATTTTACTTGCTAACCATCTTACCATGAGAGATGCCCAGCCTTGATTTTTACCAGTACCACTCCACGATCAAAAAATATTATTGTGCAAGAGTTAAAAAGCCTAAAGCAGAAAATCCGATCAATCCGGCCGCGACAGTTTTATTTTTGATGTAATAAGTTGGATAAAAAACACAGAATGATAATAACTCGGTTTTATTTACTTGCTAAAGAATGACAAGCATAATATGCGGAAAACTTAAGCATAACAACTAACAAGTAATTGAAATGAATCCATTAACATTATAAACTAGTGAACAATCCCGCGGTTATCCTCGGTAGTTATGTTGGGGGTAAAGAGGAACGGAAAAGCTAAATCAACGCGAATGAAACCGCGGGGTATCCCACCAAAAAAAAAAAAAAAAAAAAAAAAAAAATACTAACGAGATTTATGTAATTGTGATTTTTCACTGACAATAGTTTGTAGTTATTAAGTTTGTAGTAATAGTTTGTATTTATGTCACTGACAATAGTTTGTTTACTTTGTCTGAGCGAGCGCATGCTCGCTCAGAGAGCTGTCTAGTAATTATAGATAATGACAGAAAAAATTAAAACGATTTTGGTCCTTGGTACTTACTGGAGTACACAGTACGGCCCTAAGCCTGGAAAGTTTGGAGATCCCTGCTGTAAGGAATGGGAAATGATATGCATGCATATATCTAATAAAAAAACGAATGTATACCCCTGAAGCAATTTATGTACACATAAAGCAATCAAAAACAATATAAATTTAATTAGATAAAATAGATAAATATTATTCAATAAAAGTAAATAATGTATAATGTATGAAGAGTCATAACTATCATTAAAAAATAAAGTCAAATAAATGCAGTAATATTTTTAGCTTTTAATTTAATTAACAAACATAACTGTAATTTAATTTGACAAGTCAATTTTTTAAATTTCCCTAAATGAAATAAATTTCTGAATTAACAAACATAACTGTGTAATGGGACAGTTAATAGGACTATAGCCATGTAAGCTGTAGCCTGTGTAATAGGACTATAGCCATGTAATGGGACATAGTAAATCTGTAGGCGAAAAATAGAGGCACAGCGTTCTTGAGCATTTATTAATCGACGGAGAAAAGATATATTTGGCAAAATACTTGGCGAATGAATTATGCCCTCTTACAGAGAACGAAATAATATACTAAGCATCTGAATTAAAGAAACTAAGTACTTTGATATTATTCTTGATAGTAAACTTAACTACAGATCGCATATCTACAACATTAGAAATAAATTCAATACTCAATTTAGAATTCTCTATCCTTTAATGAATAGAAATTCAGTTTTACCATAATCTCAAAATTCTAATATATCTCTTATCTTCATTTTTAGCTTATGCAAGCCCAGTTTGACGTTCTGTTGCTCGTACAAATTTTGAAATTATTCAAAGGCTTGAGAACAAAACTCTCAGAATGTTAACGAATTCGCCCTGGTACTTTTCGTAATGACGATATTAGACGAGCTCTCTCGATTCCAAGTTTAAGACAATTTATTCACAAAATTTCTACTAAATTCTATAATGATATGCGAATCAATAACCCTGTATTAAATATTCTACAAAAATTACGATTATGATATTTCTTCCCTCAACATAGCAAAAGAACTCGCACTGTTATAAATATTTTAAATTAATTCCTTACAACTGCCTAGATGAAAAAAAGTTCGCTTTTTCTCTAAGCTATTTTTCTCCTAATTTGACCTTTGTTCATTCTGTTTTATTACATGCAACTGATTTCATCAACATCTACATTTTTGAAATTTTTGATATTTTTCATTTTATAATTTTATTAAATAAATAATTCTTTTTAAAAAAGGGCATTTAATTATCTATTTTGTTTATTAACTCAACAGGCATGAGACCACCGCTATGTTTCAACATTTTACGAAGAAGGAGCTAGTGGGCGCTACGCGGCCAAGGATCTCCGTAATAATCTACAATAAGAGAAAGCATCTGAATACAGTTACAGTCTAAATATACCGCCCACCCTGAAATAACATTTCGATAATAAAAATGTTACATTGCATGCTAATATACATAAATGAAATCAAAAGAGTTCAGCGAATATTCAATAAAAATACAGTATTTAATACAATAAATGCAATGCTACAATCAACATTAATAAAAATTTAAATTGATAACATACATAATTTAGTGATATTACTTTTAAAGGTACCATCTGCTTTTTGATGATTATATGCCTATAAATATTATCAAGATCAGGGTGAAATTGAATTATTTTACCCATTTTGAATTTAATTGGAAGCAAATTATCATCTTTAATAAGACACAGATCATTAATTTGAAAGTTTTTATTTGGTAAAAGTCACTTTAGTCTTTGTTGTAATCGATATATATATTCCTTGTGTCTACGTTTCCAAAATTGCTGAACCACTTTTGAATAGAAATGTTCTTTCCCACCGAGGCGTGAGGCGGCGATGCGACATGGAAGAAAATATTTTCGACCCGTTCACAGTGAAACGTCAGAAATCTCTTTACGCCTAATGAAGTTCCGCTTCGAGTTGAAAGTGGGTGGATTTCAAACCGGAACTCGAAGCGATGGATTTCAAAACGATTTCAGGCGAACGCGGTGAGGCTAGTGATTGGTCAACGCTTCACGTTTCAACGCCTCACCAAGTTGCCAAAAAGATTTTTTTTCTTTCTAAAGATGCAGCCGGTAAACACTTCGACAGCTTGGTCTTGGATGCCTTAAGGCAAGCGCTGCACAGACGTGCTCACTTTGCACTTCATTTGCATTTTTACCCAGGGGACGCGTGTAACTTGAAGATAAGCCACGGACGGATAACAATGCCCGCGCAACACTCTACGATCCTATTAGACACGGATCTACAGTTTAAAAAGTGGATTCCGAACCACTACAAACATCCATAGCACCGCCGGGACTCGAACCCGAAACCTGTCGTACCGAGCGCCAGAGCGCTAGCCACTCGGCCATTCAGGCCCCTGTTACCAAAAGATTTAAACCAGAAGATGAAGGAAAAAAAGTAGGTGTAAAAACTGCTATAAGGAATTGCGTCGCCATGGATCATCACAGAGTGCCAGAAGAATTCCTGTCCACGAATGATACATTCCTTTCTGCCAGAAGACGGCAAAAGAATCGCGTGTCTCTTATATCAAGGCAAGATAATATAGGTATAAAATATATATATGACAATGAGAATGACTTCTGTTGTAACAAACCTTAACAATCTTAATATAAATATTTTAACCCTTTAAATGTGTCATTGAATTGAATGGCCGATCTGTCGCTCGGTACCACAGGTTTCGGGTTCGATTGCCCTGAATGTTTGTAGTGGTTCGGAACCACTTTAAACTGTAGAAATAAATAGGATCGTAGGAGCGTTGCGGGGGCCTTGTTACTCCGCGTTCGTGGCTTATCTTCAAAAGTTACACAATGCCCCCTGGGTAATGCAAAGTGAGTAACGTCTGTGCAGCGCTTGCCTTAAGGCATTTAAGACCAAACTGTCTAAATGTTTGCCAGCTGCATTAGAAAGAAAAAAAATGTGTCATTGAATAAAATGTATGTTTATAGTGGCAGATCTAATGGAATTACAGAGTAGACAAAGGATTATTTTTAGAATTTTTGTTATAAACTGTTAAGACGGCAATCTAAAAATATAAACACAAATATCAATTTTGAATCTATCTTCACATATCTAGAAATCAAATTCATTCAGTACCATTCTCGTTCAATCATCAAGGTGTATTAAAAACTGAATCTTTCAATCAAGTATATAAAGAAGCAGTCGCAACTTAGATTTGAATTTAAGATTTCCTACATTTTCACCCAAACGTGTTTTCCATGTAGAAACCATCAGATGGAAAATCGCCGATAATAATCACGATCTGTATCTGGTGTTCCTATTATTCAGAATCTATAAGGGCTTCTCTCTGATTCGCGTTGATTCTAATTATGTAGTGAGGAACAGGATTATGATAAATGGTGTACTTGGATTATGATAAATGGTATGGTGTAAAAAATTGTTTTGTTAAGGATCTGTTTTTTGCTTGTGACCTGTTTTAAAGAGAATTTACGGAAACTTGTCATAATTAGTAAAGAATTAAAACTTTTCTAAACATTTTTAAAAACCTATTCATTTTTTCCTATTTTTTTCAAAACCTATTCAATTTCGAAATGATTTATAATAAATCATTAAATATTAACCCTAAATATTTCAAATAATTTTTCATTACTAAAGTGATTTATTATTTCCTTTTCTGGTTTGTTTTTGAGCGGAATCATGAATAAATTATGTATTTCTCACTGCTATTAAAATGAACTATAATTCATCTCAAATTAGAAATGAATAATGAAAATTATTTATAGTCCTTTTTTATTATTAATATTCGTTCAAAGTAACTTCGTTAAGCAGTTTTTTGTAACTTTGTTAAACATTTCATATTTTAGAATAGAAAACGACAGACATAAATAATGTTACTTTGATTAAAGTTTCCTCATCAACAATGTCACACAGGTTCCATATGGGATTTAAATCAGAGGAATATGCTGGGGAATCGACTATAGGGATATCTTCTCTCAGTCTTGTGTGGTCTGGCGTTATTTTCCATAAAAATATCTACACTAGTATCATCTCGCAACATATGTAGTACGTGTGGGAGGATGACTTTCTTAAAATAGAGTTCCCCGTCAAAAATTTGAATCTCTAACCTCCCATTTAGTTAACATTCTAAATATCTTCTGTATCATTCTTTAAATCTTGTCATGGTTGCTTCCCTATTGTGGGATAAACCGTGTCTCTCTACCTTTTTCCATATCAGGTGGTACCAATTTTTGCCCGCTATGTGTCTCATTTAACCTGTAGGATGATATGTCCATCCTTTACCTCCTCGTGGTGCCCCATGGAAACGTCACTTAAGACGGCTAAGAGACCCATACATCTCCGCGGGTGTTCTCGAACACGTTCTGTAGCGTAGACGTTGATGCCCTGGAGTATAACAAGCCCAGTTGAGGGCAGCCAAAGGCGGTGGGGGTGTTGTACTTATTACATATCACCCTATCCGTGGAGCCGAATAAGGCGGAATCCTGGTGGCCCTGAGTTGGTTCTGTCTGCGCTTCTGGCCATGCAGTGTTTCCGTAAGCCTTCGGGCGGGTCGGGTTATCTTTTCGCTTATGTCCATCCTCCAATCTTTTCCTCAGCAGGGAAACGCCAGCGTTTCTTATAAGTGCACATGTGATTTGAAGGATTCCAATCCTGTTCTATCCATTAAAATTCGATTTCTCGGTCTATGCTTGTCAGACTGGACTACTTCTACAGCTTACCGATTACTCCGTCACTTGCAAAGTCGTGCTGATAGTTTTCTTTAGCAATTAACGACCGCATACTTCACTGAATATTCTAACTAAATAATATTTTTATCAGCTCTCTCTATTTGTAATTTTATTTATTCTATATTTGTATTTAAATTCTAATTTTTTTTTTAATATATATATACTGAGCAAGCCATATTTCTCTTACAATATCATCCTCAATGCAGTCATCCAGATAGAAGTGCATGGCAGCTAACGCTGCCAATATACTCGTTAAAGTCAAATTGTTGTTTCTTAGCAATATTGCACAAACGAATTCCATCAAACTAAGTAAGTTTTTAATAATGTCATTCTTCCTTCTTTTTATTGCAATTTTTCACTACTATTTACTATAATTTATCAAGACAGTTTGCATCTTAAAAAAGAATCTTTTTACTATAATTTCAAGACAGTTTGCTTAACAATAATCTTTTATTTTCTGCGCTGCTGACTTGGAAGCATTTTGCACTCTCTGTGTCCTATTGGCTTATTGCAGGTATTTAGTTGTATACGAATCATCTTACTGTTGAACTTGGTGTTCATTGTACTGACCTCTTTTCTGTAATTTCAAGAGTCTGCTTAAAAATAATAACTTTTTTTTTTTTTAAGTATTCTAAAAAATTTATAATCACGTATTTCTAAACACTGGAGGTAAAAGAGCTATGCGTGGAATTTTTTTTTATTATTATAGTCACCGTATCTGTTGACGAAAAATAAACGCAAGTACTAATGCCATATTTCTCTTACTTTAACTGTATTTAATAGTTTGTTAAACAAACGAACTTAGTATGCGTAAAAACGTTTGCTTAAAAATAATATTGTTTTTTTTTTTTTTTTTTTAAGTATTCTAAAAAATAATTTTCTTACTAACTTCTTATTTACTTTTTTTTTCTAAATTCTTAAATTTGTCACTCTATTTGTTGGCAAAAAATAGACGCAAATTCTAACGCCACATTTATCGTACTTGTATGCAACAGTTTTGTTAAAATGAAATATATCAAAACATATACAGCTTAGCTTTTGTTTCTTACGTTATGTTTTCCGTCTTCAAATCTTTTTTATTAACATAAAATTGTAGCAACCATCCATGCACATTTTACAATTTTTATTAATTTCTTTTTTAAATTGATCTAAATTAAATTATTACCTTTAAAAAAATCAGTTCTTACATTCATTATGACGAAGAAAATATTGCAGCGGAAAGAATATCGTGACAAAATCTTCATAGAGACATACCGTCATTGGCATGAAATCATAATGTATACAAGATGCGTTTTGAGATTAGGTAAACAATCCACGTGAAAACATTCACATGGTAATGGCAGCAAGTCCCATGTGGTCTAGTGGTTAGGATTCCTGGCTTTCACCCAGGCGGCCGGGTTTCGATTCCCGGCATGGGAAGATGCGGTTCCATGGTGTAATGGTTACTTTGATCCGCGAGTTCAAATCTCGGTGGAACATTCTTTTTATATGATTTGAAATGCCTTTTTGAAACTCGTACTCTCTCTTTTTTTTTTTTTTTTTTTTTTTTATTATTATTCTGGGAAACTTCATATATTTAAATGCCAATGGATTGTAATTATTTTTTATTGCGTGTTAAAATTTTTGCCAATTTTTTTTTTTTAATTTAAGCAGTTTGTTTATAAATGTAAGGGTTTAAAGAGCTAATTTTAGTGAATTAAAATTAACTACTTATAATCCATGATAACTATTTTTAAGCAAAATATGTAGATTCTTTGCAGCAAATATATTATTTATTAAAGGATTTCTTTAATGTTTTCAAATTAATTTACTAAAATAAATTGTCTTGTTTAAAATTGGTACACGAAGAAAATGATTTTTTTTATTGCCAAACTTTTATGAATTTAATAGTTTCAGAATGCGTATTTCATTAATTCTATTATTCAAATTTTATAAAGATATTTAAAATATGAATAATATTTTGAATTTATAAAAAGTATTCAGTCGATCCATTACTAACTTATTATGAAAAGAACTACTAATTGATTGTACATTTCAATCTCGATCTATTACTGATTGTTTATCAAAATTAGTAAAATTAATTACTGACCTTCATCTTAAGAAATAATGTAAAAAATAATCATTATAATGTGTCTAGCCAAAATCAAACAGGGATGTTTAGATTTCAATTTGCAAGCTGCAAGATACCCAGCTATGGACAAATGAACAATTGCTAATTAACTTGGTTCAAGGGCTGTAATAATGAGCTCATTTCTTTCCCAAACAAACCTTTAAAAATAAAAAACAACCCAATAGCTTTACAATTAATTGTATAAATAATTATTTCTTGAAATCAATTACATGTTTTTAAAAGTATCTAATATGAGAAGAAAAAAATATTCCGATCCGTCGAGCCGGAGTCGAACCAGCGACCTATGGATCACTGTTACCAACCATCTACAGTCCACCGCTCTGCCAACTGAGCTATCGACGGATGTTTATTAAGAAGTCAGTAAAAGCATAAGCCAGTGCACATTCAGGTTGATCGGAAACAATTGATCCCTTTTGATATATCTCTTGTTGAGTCATGAGATCATGCTATGGGTATTACAACTTATTACTTGAACATAATAAAATCCAATTTTATTTTACAACCAGAAACGAACCAGAAAACTATGGTACCGAGCGCCAGAGCGCAAGCCACTCTGCCATTCAAGCCCTTCTGCTCTTTAATATAAAAATGCCACATAATACCTTCGTCTAATTCAATTACTGGCAGAAATGCAGGAGCGAACGGTGTGATCTGATATCATTTTCTTTCTATTACCATTCTTTCTATGCCCCTTCTTCAATATAAAAATATCACATAATAACATCAGCTTCATTCAGGTAGAAGTAGAAATGCATGAGCCTATCTCGTGATCAACTTTTCAATTCCGTACGCGTTACATTTCTCATGAAGGAAATTTTAGAAGTTGTTTAAACCCAAAATGTTCTGTGATATAAAACGACAGTCACAATTCAAATTATGTTTATACAGAAAGTGAAAAACAAAAATTAAGTAGAAAGATGAGTACTCTATTTTTTAACACTTGTTTGGTGATATTTTTTTTTTTTTTTTTATTTATTTCGCAGTATTCGAAATTTTGATTTGATTAATGCGAAATTTTGAATATAATTTTCATTTGTCGGATTTAATCAGAAAAATAATTTGTTAGCATAATTTTTTATTTTTAAATTGATATTGATATAATATTAATACATAGAATTCTTCATTATTTCTTTAATACCTTATCATTTAATCATTAAATTCTTGATTATTCATTACAGATAAGTGATTATTACCTGAACATACATTAAATTGCCTTTACCCCCCTTATTATGCAATTGTCAAAAATTTATATTATAAATTAGGGGCCTGAATGGCCGAGTGGCTGGCGCTCTGGCGCTAGGTACCCCAGGTTTCGGGTTCGAGCCCGGCGGTGCCATGGATGTTTGTAGTGGTTCGGAATCCACTTTAAACCGTAGGTCCCGGTCCTAATAGGATCGTAGAGCATTGCGGGGGCATTGTAACTCCGCGTCCGTGGCTTATCTTCAAGTTACACGCGCCCTCTGGGTAATGCAAAAGTGAGTAACGTCTGTGCAGCGCTTGCCTTAAAGCATCAAGACTAAGTTGTCTAAGTGTTTGCCAGCTGCATTAGAACAACAAAAAAAATATTATAAATCAGTAATCTGCCCAACATTTATAAATTTCATCAAGTTTTATGAGGAAGTGATATAATATCACCTCACATTAACAGGCTTAAAATCTTTGATATTTCTAACCATCCTTAAGATAGGTTTTTAGAACGCTAAGCAATCTAAGAAACCTGAGCTGAGCTTCCGAATGGCTGATGTTTACGGAAGGGGCAGATTTTATTATCTGGAGCAAAAACACCTTCTCTGTGGTGAATGTCAGTCACTTTGCTTGATATAACGAATAGTTGGGAAACCCGAAAATTTTAAACTACTAAAATTATAAATGAGTGCCAAATAGCAAAGTCTAAATATAAAAAAATCAATTTCGTCATTTCTTTTATGCATTTATTTATTTTTTGGAAAAACGGTTTTATGTTCTGATGAGTACTTTAATAGGTTACCATAACTCAATTCTAGGGATTCCCCATTGGAAATTCGATATTTTATAACCGTAGGGTTAAATTTAATGGAGGGAGGGGGTTGGGGCTTTTGAGCTTGAGGTAGAGTTAAACTGGTTGTGCTAAAAGAAGAAGAAGCCTTCATTTCCTTGGATACCCTTAATAATATGCGATATACATTACGATATTGAAGATTTGCGTGAAAGCATCATTTTAGGCAATACCGTAAGAAAAATGGCATATTACCTTTGCCTCCTCTATGTCTTAGTTGGGTAATGTATTCAGGAAAAAATTCCAGATCAAACAGCTTTTTGCAACATCCATTTTTGCTGTTGAAAAGTGGCTTAAAATTATGCTGTGGATAGCTAAATCTGTTAAGAAACTCCGATGATGATTTGCCAGATTGATGGAGAACCTTGGTTGCTTAGCAACCTCTATCTCCTGCTTTGTGAGAGGAAGTTTCTTAAGCTTTAAGCCCATTGATTAGATAGAAAAAAAAAAAAGTAATATAAGTATATTATTAATTTATTTAAAAATTAATTATTCGAATTAATTAATAAAAAAAAAATATGCATATATAATTTTTTATATTATTATTATAATTTCAAGAAGGTAATAAAAAAAAATAGATGCACAATAGAAACAAACAAAAACGATTGGAGGGGAAATTGTGACTCAGTGGAGAAACTGCATGGTCATTCGGAAAGGAGGATATCGGAACGTTAATGAATATTAGAGAGTGTTTGCATACCGTATTTTGGACGTCCGTTAGCTTTTTCTCCGTGGCGCGCATGCTCATAGGAAACATTATTACAGATACGCATGCGCAATTTCCTATGAGCATGCGCGCTAGGGAGAAAAATCTAACGGACGTCCAAAATACGGTATGCAAACACTCTCTAATATTCAGAACAGCGCGAGGTCTTTTGCGATTTTTAAAATCAGAAATGTCGTAAAGAAAAAGAAACTCCGATCTGGTGACCTTCTTGTCAAATGTTCTCCAATCGAAGTCCCTCTTACTGGCAAAAGCATTTCTTGGACAACCGATTCTTGTCTCCCCTCATAAAACCCTAAGTACAACACGGGGCTTATTTCAGAGCCTGACTTGTTAAATTGTCCCGGCCCTGAAATTCTAGAGGGTTTGAGTGTCAAAGATTTACGGAAACGGAAGTACCTGTTTCGGAGTACCTATGGCGTAAATATACTCTGGAAACCTCCACATAATCATTAATATATTTAAATTTACATTATTGAAATTACATCGTGAATTTAGATTAAAAAAAAAAAAAAAAAATCTACACTAATAAGTTAAAAAATAAAAAGAAAAGAAGTAAGTTAAGTTACTCAGGTACAATTAGGAATCCGTAACACGTTTCCCCACAGACGGTCAGTGAATTAATGAAAAATAAAATTAAAAAAAAAATTTAATTTAGAAATTAAAATAGATACTTTAGGAATGAAAACATTAACTTCTTAAGAATTTTAGATATCATTTGGAAAGATTACGATAGCCAGTATTTGTGTTAGTTTTGCATATCCTAGCAATAAAGGAAAATTTGTGGAGCCAAATAGACAACTCAGATTTGCAATCTAGCTATTTTGGTCATTTTGAGTTCCGCGAATTCTTTTTAGACGTGGAAAGGACTCAAACGTCGCATCGTAGATTCAAAGATTTGGACATTACTAAAATGTCTTTCGAGGCAAAGGTACCTGCCAAAATTGTGCTCAACGGAACATATTTCGCAATGCATTTCTCCTGCGTAGGGTGTCAGTGGTTCCGAAGACCACCCTCAAATGCCAAACACTATCCCCAACGGCAAATAGAAAAAAATATTCAAATCATAAAAGCTTGCAATAATTTATCTTACTTTGAAGCTAAAACATTGTTAATCTTCAAACAAATCCTATGCATCAATTTTAAATTGTAGTCTCCCAGGATTCTCAAACAGAATATTCTAACTCCACATTTATTACCTGTACTCGTACCTGTACTCTCATATTTAACAGTTTTGTTAAATTGAAATATATCAACACATATACAGTTTCTTGCTTATATACAGTATGCTTTTGTTTCTTACGCTATGTTTTTCGTCTTCAAATCTTTTCATCAACCTAAAACTGTTGCGACCCTCCATGCACAGTTTTCTAATTTTTTATAAAATTTCTAAATTTAATTATTGCACTAAAATTAAATTATTACCCATCTAAATAAGATAGCTCTTATATTCATTCTGACGGAAAAAAATGGAGGCGAAAAGAATATCGTGATAAAATCATCATAGAGACATTACGTAATATACGTGAAATCGTAATATATTCAGACCGTGCTTTCAGATCATGCAAATAGTCCAGGTGAGAACATTCATGTGTAAAGGCAGCCAGTCACATGTTATCTAGTGTTTATTATTCCTGTCTTTCTCAGAGACAGAGGTTCCATGGTGTAATGGTTAGCACTCTGGACTTTGAATCCAGCGATCCGAGTTCAAATCTCGGTGGAACCTTCTTCTTTTCTTTGTGTATACTTCTAAATTTAATGTGAGGGTATTTATGATATATATTATGACACAAATAATCGGTATGTCGATTGCCGCGTATAAAATGGGTGGTCTTGAAAAATCTCTTGCCCTTCTTACAGGAAGATATAAAATAGCGTTTATTTTTTCTTTTCGAAAACAGCTTACAGCCGTGTAATCTTTTCGTTGCATTCTTTGGTCCATGCAGGATAATTGCCTGGTGGATAAAATGTTGGCCTTCGTTTTGGTGAGCGGAGTTGGTGTGCCACCAGTCATGTGCTAATTCTATTCCGCTATACTGCAAATCTTCCACGATACAAATGTTGCGACCATCCAGACACTGCCTTCCTGGGTTTTTTTTGTTAAATTTATGAATTTAATTATTGAACTAAAATTAAATTATTATCCATCTAAATAAGGTAGCTCTTACATTCATTCTGACGAAGAAAAATCGAGGCGAAAAGGATATCGTGATAAAATCTTCATAGAGACATTCATTAATATGCGCGACGTCATAATATATTCAAAACGTGCTTTTAGATCATGCAAACAATTCAGGTGAGGCAAAAAATTCATATGTAGATGCAGCCAGTCACATGTTTTCTAGTGTTTAGTATTCCTATCGTTCTCTATACGGCGGTTCCATGGTGTAATGGTTAGCACTCTGGACTTTGAATCCAGCGATCCGAGTTCAAATCTCGGTGGAACCTAGTTTTTTTTTTTTAATACGTTTTTAAATAAACTTAGAAAATCGCACTCGAAATTTTTCATTTCATTGTAATATTTCAGAATTTTATTTGATCATTTTATTAATATTTTCATCCCAGAAGATAAAGTGGGCAAGTAGCTAGTGTTCTGAGCTTTGGTACCACAGGCTTTAGGCTCGAATCCTCGCTGTGGCATGGTTGTTTGGTAGAGGTTCGAAATCCACATGAAACTGTAGATCCCGATCTGTTTAACCTAAAACGTGCACAAGATGACCGTAGAGCGATCTTAAAACTTTAAACCAGTTTATATTCAGGCCACTGTGAAACAATTGATCCCTTTTGATATTTATCATCATGAGTCGTGACATTACAATCGGCATGGCTATTGGAGCTTTCTTCTGCTTGAACTTTCTCAAAAAGAAAAAATATAATTATTTTTTTGTCAAAAATAGGTTTCAGTCTTTATTTGCAATATTACATAAGATATCTACAACCTGGGTGAAAAATGACGTGTCGGAAACATGAAATGATGTGCAAGACAGTTACTTTTTTTCGTTATATAAAAAGGATTCTCGACTCTTCGGTTGAAATAAGCTGTTTTTGCAACATTATATTCATAATAAATAGTTATGAATTTGTTTTCCAATGTCTTCCGTTTTGGCTGAATTCATTTACCTTCTATAATGGACACTATTCAATCTCACACAGGGTGCACCAGTGTTACACTATACCCCATTTTTCCTTTTTTAATACGCTTTTATTAGTTTCACTTGTATGTATGTTTGTTTGTTTATAATTGGCACTTTGGGCTCGATTTTGCCCTACTTTAAGCGATCAAATTTAATTTAAACGTTGTAGACTTATCAAGGACCGACGACACTAAAATATTTTGATAAGTTTATTATCTCATCATGATCAGGATCGCAGAGGATTAGTGATTTTATTTTAACTATATTATTAATTAAAATTAATTATTATTAATTTTAATAAAAAAAAACACATCCGTCGAGCCGGAGTCGAACCAGCGACCTATGGATGACAGTTATTATTCATCTACAGTCCACCGCTCTGCCAACTGAGCTATAGACGGATGTTTACTTCATAGGAAGTAAAGCATAAGCCAGTGCATATTCAGGTCGTTTGAAACGAACCCATTTGATGTTTATTTTATTGAGTCTGGAGATTAGAAGTCTAGAGATTATATTTTATTGAGATTATAATCAATATGGCTATAACAATTTTTTACTTGAACAGAAAATTCTATTTTTAATGCGTTTTCACATTAAAGCATTGTTCTTATTTTCCTCTGACACTAAAAATCCAATTATTAAAAAGAAATATTTTTATCTCAAATGGGCTTCAGTGTTTAATTGCAGTATAATAGGGGATATCTGCAACTTGTTTATGAAAAATGTTTCCGACTCTTTTCTTCAATATAAAATACCACATAATAACGCCAGTTTCCTTCAGATAGATGTAGAAATGCATGAGCCTATCTCGGGATCTGATAATCTTTCCATTCCTTAGGGTTACATTTTTCATGAAGAGAAAATTTAAAATTTCTTTTTCAGATGTAGCATTTCGATTTATTTGGAAATAAGCTGCATTTTACAGCATGATAATCATCCTAACATGATGAAAATGCTTTCTAATGTTTGGCATTTTAACCTGAGTTCATTTGCCTCTATAACAAACATTATATTGCATATTCAACATCCCCCACTCTGCACTACAGTGGAGAGCTACACTGTACCCACATTGAGTTATTTTGTAGATCTCTGAAAAAGAATTTTTCAGCTTACAAGTTCGTAGTTTGTGGTTGTTTGGAGCTTCCGGTACGACTTGCATTTCTAAAGACACTTTCCTAAATCCAAAGTTCAATGCATAAAGCGCCAAACAGTTTCAGCTCCTGTTCTTCGATATAAAATACCGCATAATAACTTCAGTTTAGTTCAGGCAGTGGCAGAAATGAATAAGAGAACCCATATCATTTACATTGTGTCAACATTAAATTTTCAACTATTTTTTTAAAGTTTAGAAATGTTATTAATGGGCACATTTTATTCCCAAGCGACCATTAAAAATAAAATAACCCAATCACTCTACAGTGAATTGTATAAGTAAGTATTTTTTTGAAATCAATCAAGTATTTATAAAAATACTTAATATTGAGGGAAATAAAATTCTTATCCGTCGAGCCGGAGTCGAACCAGCGACCTATGGATCTCTGTTTTCAATCATCTACAGTCCACCGCTCTGCCAACTGAGCTATCGACGGATGTTTATTAAGAAGTCAGTAAAGCATAAGAATAAGCATAAGCCAGTGCATATTTAGGTCACTTAGAAATAATTGATCTCGTTTGATATTTATATTATTGTGTTATCAGATTATAATCAAAATGGCTATTGCAACTTTTTACTTGAACAAAATAAAAATCCAATTTGTAATGTGTTCTTATATTAAGGAATCGTTCTCAATTTTCTCTCATTTTAAAAATCTAATTTAAAGAAAAAAATATTTTTATATTTAAAATAGGCTTCATCATTCAATTTCAGTAACACAGCGGATATCTGGAACTTGGATATGAAATAAATGAAAATGGATATGAAAATCAACGAATAATGAATCAAACCATTCAGACTCTTGTTCTTCACTGCAAAATACCTCATAATAACTTCAGCTTCATTCAGTTAAAAGTAGAAATGCATGAGCCTATCTCGTGATCTGATAATCTTTTCCATTCCGTTAGGGTTACATTTTTCATGAAGGGAAAATTCAAAAGTTCTTTTACAACCTAAATATTCAGGGATCTAAAACGACAGTCGCAATTCAAATTATATTTATACTTAAAGTGATAAAATGAAAATTAAGTAGAAAAGTTAGTACTCTATTTTAACATTTGCTTCCTGGTATGTTTTTTATTTCGAATTTTTCTTTGATGAATGCAAAATCTGGAATATAATTATGATTTATCGGATTAAACCAAAAAAATATTGTGTTAGCTTAATTTTTGTTTATTTTTAAATTGATATTGAAATATTATTAATATATGGAATTCTTTATTATTTTTATATTACCTTATCATTTCTTCATGAAATTCTTGGTTAATTCATTGCAGATACGTTATTATTTCCTGAATATACATTGAATTGTCCTTAGAAGCAAAAAAAAAATTCTTTCTTACAGTAGTCACTTTCCTCTACTACTATATTTACAATTCAGTAATTTGCTCAACATTTATAAATTTCTCAAAATTTTTGAGGAAGTTATATAATCTCTCACGTGTTTAAAACTTTTAATATATCTCACTATTCTTAAAATAGGTTTCTACATGATATTAATTGTAGTGATATCTTCTCTTACTTGGAGCTCATCGACAGCACGAGTCCTGCGTGGCTTTACGTTGTTCGTAAAAAATGTCTACATCCGGGGTCTCCAAACATTCCAGCCTTAGTGCCGTACTGTTTACTCCAGTAAGTACTAAGGGCCCAAAACCGTTTTAATTTTTCTGCCATTATCTATGATTTCCAGTTAGTTGTTATGCTTAAGTTAAATTTTCTGCGTATTATGCTTGTCATTAAGCTTTACCTAGTAAATAAAACCGAGTTATTATCATTCTGTATTTTTTTTTTTATCCAACTTATCGTAGCGACAATAAGCTATTCGCTGTCGCGGGCCGAATGGATGACACTGGTGGGCCAGATTTGGCCCGCGGGCCGTAGTTTGGAGACCCCTGGTCCACATGAATAGCATCTCGCAACAGACGTATATGGGGAGGATCGCTTGCTGAAACTAGCGATCTCCGTCGAAAATTTGGACCTCTAACCTCCCAATAACCATTGTAATGGTTCCTTCCCTATTGTTAGTCTGTTAAAATTGTTTTATTGTTAAAGTTTATCCTCTCTCCATATCACTTGGGCTGAAAATCGAAAGAACGACTCTCATTTGTAAAGAGAGAGGGACTTTACTAAAATTAATAGTTTAAAAAAACTATAAAAAAACACGCTTTTTTTAGAGTTAATCAAACTAAAAAGTAAAAAATAATTGTTAACATAAGAATAAAATGACTGACGAGAAAATGAATGTCACTGTTCTAAAAGCGTGGGGTGTTTTGTATGACATTTTTAAACTAACTCTACATTTCGAATGAAACTAGTGAAAAATTATAACGATTCATATCGAGCACCCCACGCTTTTAGAACAGAATTTTCTCGTCAGTATTTTTATTCTTATGTTTTTTATGTATGTATTCTTATGTTTTTTAGTTTTTTTTTTAAACTATTAATTTATTTTTTACATTTTAGTTTGATTAACTCTAAAAGTGTGGGGTTTTTTCAGTTTTTTAAACTACTAATTTATTTTTTACTTTTTGTTTGATTAACTCTAAAAGCATGTTTTTTAGTGTTTTTAAACTATAATATTTAAATGAGGTCCCGGTACGGAGGTCTGGTTCTTACAATAATTTAATTATGAATTAAACAAAGGCTAAATGCGAATATGTCGAGCCAGCCAGGATTCGAACAGGAATCTCCTAATCAGGCGCGTTATCCGTTGTGCCGCTGTCCCACGTAGGTTTGAATGTCTGAAAGATGTCTGTAAATGTTTCTTTTGCAGCTTATATAGTGTGTATGAGGAGAAGCAGATCTCCAGGGGGAAAATGATGCGCCGATCAAGATGACTTTTCAAAGGCTGTTTGTTTTAATCACTAATCCTGACGATCCTAATCATGATGAGATAATAAACTTATCAAAATATTTTAGTGTTGTAGGTCCTTGATAAGTCTACAACTTTTAAATTAAATCGGATCGCTTAAAGTATGGCAAAATCGAGCCCAAAGAGTCAGTTACATACATACAGACAAACATACAGGTGAAACTAATAAAAGCGTATTGAAACTGTACTGTCCCTTACACCAATCTAAATGATGCTAAAGATGAATAGCACTGAGGGTTGAGTTTCTGAGAGCGTAGAGCTGATCTACTCATCAACTGAATGAGAAAATAGCAAATTGAAACCAGTATTATAACAAGTTTAAAAACCACCAAATAAAGGGATAAAAAGGGGAAAGCTGGAACTCGATATTATTGCAAAACTGTACTGGATGATGATCAATGGAGGAGATCAATTTGTTCTTGAAGAGTTTGAGGGAATAAAAGTTTAAAAGTTTCTTGAATATACTATTGCAGAGATGAATTAAAAATAAAACCTGAGATGATTATATTCGTAAAAAATTGAGGTGGTTTCAAGCCGGTAGACTATTTGGTAATACAATATGGGCATTTTTATCTTCCTTGCAATCTTCACAGATCTTTTTAGATCTTCAGATCTTGGGCTTTTTATCTTCCTGTGCAAAAGATGAGCTGAGCTTTTAGAATATTATTTTCATGTTGTTGCTAACCCATGAATAGTTTCGGGGTATGATTTTCAATTGATTTTATTTTTAGGTCAATAATCTCGTTATGAGTAAACCATGGAGGCCCCGTGATGATTCAAAGAATTTTGTTTTGAATAATTTAGATTTGAAGCCTGCAGTTTTACAAGTCTAGGTTAAGATAGGTCGGATGACTTGCTTGTAAAGAAGAACTTTATGGTGAAGAGAGAGTGACGAATATTTTCTGATAAGAAAGAGGTTTAAATTCAGTTTATTCCAACATGCTTTTTGATTTACTGAATATGACTACTGAGTGTTAATCATATGTCGATGACTATCCTTATATATCTTACTGCAATTACCGAGTCGACCGGTTTGTCGAAAATGTAGATATATAAGTAGTAGTAGTAAGTATATAGTAGCAGTAGTATAAAATGTAGCTTTCTAAGAGGGCATTCGTTTCCTTTTCTGTATGTAATTGCTTTATTTTTCTCTAATTGACAGTTAGCTCTCGAGATCATCAATAATATTTCTCCTCGGGCCCTGGTTATTTACACTGACGAAAGCAAATCTGACTCTGGAAGAACAGGTAGCGGTATGAAGACAAGTACAGGAGAATTTAGATATCGTTTTAGAAACCCGGACCCCAGCTCAGTATTCCGCTCAGAATTCATTGCTATAAGCGAAGCTCTGAGCCTAGCTTTAGACTTTAAAGTACCTGATGTTTGGATTCTGACTGATAGTAAGAGCTCAATACAGTATTTAAAGATTGGCCAAGCATCCTGGATAAATTGGGGCAGGATAATGTTTCTAAACTACCCTGTTTTGGACCAGATCGGATCGGTGTGCTTGCAATGGATTCCCTCCCATGTGGACATCTATGGAAATGAAATTGCAGATCTGCTCGCTAGGGAAGGTTGCGAACTTCCCAAAGCTTCTTCTTCAATCTGTTAGCTTCAGAGGTTCATTCTATGACTTTAGCTAGGGTGAATACCGCTTGGAGGTCGCCACCAATTCATGCATGGTACGCCATTAAATATCCTGGTATGTCCTTGCAGTGCTCCTGTCTTAGATCTGCTCAAACTGCTTTTTAGTTAGACTAAGGACTGGCCAGACTAAGTTTGACCTTCAATGGAGACGAGAAGACATATACCTTTTGTCATTGTTCGGCCATCGCGTCTCCTCTCATCTCATTGATTGTATTGGTGCCTTTGTGAGGCAACTGTTGAATGAGGGAGGACCGTTTACGATCTATTGATGCAGCATGATCTACTGGACTTGGTTTAGGATTCTAAATCAAGGGGATAAGCAACAACAACAACAACTACATTAACAGAAATTTTCAAAGAAATAACCACTTTTCCAGCATGTAGAAATTTTTGTAGAGTTCTTGTCACAAACTTCAGGATAGGTAACTGAAAGGAATCGAGAGTTATCAGCAAATAGACAAGAACTCCCATATTAAACTTGAGTAAAATCACAAGTTTAAAAAAAAGAAATTAAATTAAATTGGACTGAGAATGGTACCATGAGAGATGCCCAGCCCCTTGATTTGACCAGTATCACTCCACGATCACTTGAAAAATAATATTGTGCAAGAGTTAAATGATTAGCCCTAAAGCAGGGTCTCCAAACTACGGCCCGCGGGTCAAATCCCGCCCGCCTGTCCCATCAATCCGGCCCGCGACAGCCTAATAGTTTATTTTGATGTAATAAGTTGGATAAAAAAACACAGAATGATAATAACTCGGTTTTATTGACTTCTAGGTAAGAAAGCAATGACAAGCATAATACGCAGAAAATTTAACTTAAGCATATCAACTAACACATAATTGAAATGAATCCCACTAACGTTATAAACTAGTGAACATCCCTCAGTAGTTATGTTGGGGTAAAAAGAGTATTGCATATGTATGTATATAGATGTTTGGAATGTATATATCCTGAATCTAACATATGATTTTTTATCCTGAAAATCCCCCAGGAACGGAATAGTCTAGAAATTATAGATAATGGCAGAAAAATTAAAACTGTTTTGGCCCTTGGTACTTGCTGGAGTAAACAGTATGGCCCTAAGACTGAAGTTTGGAGACCCCTGGCCTAAGTAATCAGAAATTTGATCCTGAATAATTTTATGTCCATCATGCCATAAGCGGACAAGGCTTTTGTCACAGCAAAGAAAATGCCTCCAGTTGTTATTCCTGTTATTCATACATTCAGTGATAATACTGGTAACCTTCGTTAGTTATTTAAGGGTGAATTGATGAAGTCGGATACCAAATTGCTCAGCTGGAAATATGTGGCAGTCAATATAGAAGTAACAGATTCTATTTTGGATCAGTTTTCCAAAATCTTTG